>JACEVL010002523.1:0-19980 GCA_020284085.1 Aporrectodea caliginosa
AGCAATGCATCCCTACTCTATAGGCCCTACTCTTGCCTAAAGCTATTTAAAGACGGTAAAAGTAAAATTAATGTGAAAGTGTTTACGGCCAGTGATAATGAAAACCAACAAATATAATTATATCAATCTTTAATTCACCAAAAAACATTGGTAGCACAACAACAGATATATCATTTTCCTGGACTTGTTTCGTTGTGAAGAAAGTCAGCAAGAAATGATCCTTCTAAAGTTCTAACCCTGACACAACATGGGGCTGGGCAAAAAAGATATAAAATAGATCATTGGGATGAATTTTACGTCTGTTGTTACCATGTTATTTGGAACCCTTCACTCCTTATGACCTTATCTATAGGTCAAGTTTGAAGTCAATCGGACTAAAGCTGTTTGAGCATTTAAGAAATGACAGTTAAAACATTAATTTTTTTCGTTTGGCCTCTGGCTGGCGAAATAACAAATTTAGAGATATATTTTCTAAATAAGTGTATTTAAGGACATCTTAGGGGTTTTTCTAATTTCTATACCAAGCTGAAGTTTGGAGTCAATCTGGCTATAGTTAGTTAGTTAGAATGACTTTAAGTGTTTAAAGTCTTTAATGCACCATCTAGCTACACAGACGATGGTGCCTGAGGACACTTGCCATGATTTGCGCACAATCTATAGATCTGTTATTAGCTATTTGCAATGTGGCTATAAGAATAGGACTTTTCATTTGATGATGCTGATGCTGAGTTCTCTACCAGAAGGCAGATCCATTGTTTTTATGCCGCCCGGCGGATAATACGATTAAGGTGGTTTCCCGTTGCCTTCCTGCTTCCTCACAGACAATTAAGGGTGAGCAACTTGTCCAGGGTCGCTACACAGTTGCTTCAACTTGCTTGAGGTAGATTCAACCTGCGACCTTCCGGTTACAAGGCAGAGAACATACCGCTACACCACCTCGTCCCTGTTTATCATTGTGTATCATTTCATAAAAAAATACTCACTCAGAAGTCAGAAGAAATAAAGTAGGCTAAATGAATCAACTCGCAACGCGTTCATATATTCGTGAGTCCAACGTAGGCTATAATTATTACGCCTATGCATATATTTTAATTTGAAATGTCCGCCACACACTGACTGGACAGGTCAGAGAGGGCTAGAGATGAGCCATTTCGATGGCTGAGCCAGATAACGGCCGAAGCGATGACACACATGATGCAGGCTGCAGGCTTGCACCGGAGAACCGGAGAACTGTGCCAGTCTGGGCCGCCGTGTCATTAGCGAAGCAACGTCAGGCCCAGGGTCCTCACCCCCATGTTTGGCCGGTATATCGCGTAAGCCGTTGGCCCGTTGGCTGTAGACTCGTAAGGGTAGAGCTGCCTTGATACACGGACGCCTGGTTTACCCAGGGGTCCATGCCTTGATATAACGGGGTCTCCAACCCCCTGGCAAGGCTGGCAGTGCAGGCTGTGCAGTAGGTGCCGTTTGCTACTGTTATGGAAACATAAGAGAATTTCGATCCCACGATAATGGTTTAATGTGGGTTAATATTATCACAGTCATACAGGAGAAAAGATATATCATGAAAAAATGAAACCCCCCCACTTTCGGCCAAAATCGGTCAAACCCCCCCACTTTTGAAGTTCGATGGAGATCGGTCTCCAACCCCCCATTGGTAGACGCCACTGGAAGCGGCTGAAAGGAACTTTTTATTCGGGGGTTTGTATACTGGTGCATTTTGGAAACCATCGTTTTGGTTAAAATTTATAGCATTTTACATCAGTTCTTTGGGAAATTATATAATTATATCTTGCGAGGCGAAAAACTTCCTCATTCGTGCCCGAACACCCATTGCAATCCAATTACTATTTACCAAGACCAACACCAGACAAATAATTATAATTAAGTAAACGAGACGAAGATACAACGGGTCGGAATGTCGGCCAATGCGAAAGCAAGACAAGAAAAGAATTATTACAGCAGAAATTAAAATAAGAAAAGCTGGCATTAGACAGCATTATGGATCGAAACAACTCTGCTATAGACAAAGTCGTACAAACGGTTCAACGAAGACTCCGATGATTTCGATATAATTATATAGAGAGAATGCCAGTTGACCGAATACCACACACTGCACTACATGCAAGATTCGAAGGAAAAAGACACTAAGGCAGAGCCAGACAACGCTGGATAAACCATATAAATGAGGATAATCATAAAACATCACTTTGACACTAAGGGAAACACTAGACTTTACAAATGACCGAGGAAAATGGAGATCATTTATTCGTACCCATCGCCGCCAAATGGCTGGCGTCAGAAACTGATGATGGTGGTGATGATAGATGGCGATAGGCTTCTGACAATTTCAATATGATGTAGCCTACAAACATAATTATCAAACAATAAAATAGCAAAAATTACAGTCAAATCTGACACACGGTCACTTACAAGGTATTAGAGAGTGACATGGGGAATTCCCCGCGGGGAAACCGCGGTAACCGCGGTAAATCCCGCGGTAATGGGGACAACAATTGCGGTAATACCGCGGTAATGGGGACAAAAATTGCGGCAATACCGCGGTAATGGGGTTTACTCTCGCGGTAATACCGCGGTAATGGGAATGAGCCGGCAATAAACCCGGGTGATGTTGAGAACTTGAGAACTGATAAGGAGAGTTTATTAGTTTCTGAAGCCTACTAGTCAGAAATAGTCAGGACTTGGTTAATGCAAACTGTCCATAAGATAATAACAGACTAACGCAGTCAACAATACAAATAGTTTTGTAAGCTAAAACTGTTATTTTTTAATTTGAATTTGTGTAAACTTTTTCGCGGGGAATGTGATGTCGTCCTGCGGGGATGGGGTGGGGATGGGAGCAAACCTGCGGGGATGGGGTGGGGATGGGGAGCAAACCTGCGGGGATGGGGCGGGGATGGGGACAAACCCTGCGGGGATGGGGTGGGGATGGGGACGACTAACTTGGTGCGGGGTGGGGATGGGGACGAGATTGTCTCCCCATGTCACTCTCTACAAGGTATACTTCACACATTTGATGATTTCACATGGATTGACTCTCCCTTCCTCCTTACCCTCCATACGCTCCTCCTCCCTTTCCTCCATTTTTCGCTCTCTTCCTCCCTTTCCTCCATTTCGCTCTCTTCCTCCCTTTCCTCCATTTCGCTCTCTTCCTCCCTTTCCTCCATTTCGCTCTCTTCCTCCTACCCTCCATTTCGCTCTCTTCCTCCATTTCCTTCATTTTGCTCTCTTCCTCCCTTTCCTCCATTTCGCTCTCTTCCTCCCTTTCCTCCATTTCGCTCTCTTCCTCCCTACCCTCCATTTCGCTCTCTTCCTCCCTTTCCTCCATTTCGCTCTCTTCCTCCCTTTCCTCCATTTCGCTCTCTTTCTCCCTTTCCTCCATTTCGCTCTCTTCCTCCCTTTCCTCCATTTCGTTCTCTTCCTCCCTTTCCTCCATTTCGCTCTATTCCTCCCTTTCCTCCATTTTGCTCTCTTCCTCCCTTTCCTCCATTTCACTTTCTTCCTCCCTTTCCTCCATTTCGCTCTCCTCCTCCTTTCCTCCAATTCGCTCTCTTCCTCCCTTTCCTCCATTTTCGCTCTCTTCCTCCCTTTCCTCCATTTCGCTCTCTTCCTCCCTTTCCTTCATTTCGCTCTCTTCCTCCCTTTCCTCCATTTCGCTCTCTTCCTCCCCTTTCCTCCATTTCGCTCTCTTCCTCCCTTTCCTCCATTTCGATCTCTTCCTCCCTACCCTCCATTTCACTCTCTTCCTCCCTTTTCCTCCATTTCGCTCTCTTCCTCCCTGTCCTCCATTTCGCTCTCTTCCTCCCTTTCCTCCATTTCGCTCTCTTCCTCCCTGTCCTCCATTTTCGCTCTCTTCCTCCCTTTCCTCCATTTCGCTCTTCCTCCCTTTCCTCCATTTCGCTCTCTTCCTCCCTTTCCTCCATTTCGCTCTCTTCCATCCTTTTCCTCCATTTCACTCTCTTCCTCCCTTTCCTCCATTTCGCTTTCTTCCTCCCTACCCTCCATTTCACTCTCTTCCTCCATTTCCTCCATTTCGTTCTCTTCCTCCCTTTCCTCCATTTCGCTCTCTTCCTCCCTGTCCTCCATTTCGCTCTCTTCCTCCCTTTCCTCCATTTCGCTCTTCCTCCCTTTCCTCCATTTCGCTCTCTTCCTCCCTTTCCTCCATTTCCTCTCTTCCTCCCTTTTCCTCCATTTCGCTCTCTTCCTCCATTTCCTCCATTTCGCTCTCTTCCTCCCTTTCCTCCATTTCGTTCTCTTCCTCCCTTTCACTCCATTTCGCTCTCTTCCTCCCTTTCCTCCATTTCGCTCTCTTCCTCCCTTTCCTCATTTTCACTCTCTTCCTCCCCTTTCCTCCATTTCGCTCTCTTCCTCCCTGTCCTCCATTTCGCTCTCTTCCTCCCTACCCTCCATTTCACTCTCTTCCTCCCTTTCCTCCATATTGCTCTCTTCCTCCCCTACCCTCCATTTTGCTCTCTTCCTCCCTTTCCTCCATTTCGCCCTCCTCCTCCCTTTCCTCCATTTCGCGCTATTCCTCCCTTTCCTCCATTTCGCTCTCTTCCTCCCTTTCCTCCATTTCGCTCTCTTCCTCCCTACCCTCCATTTCGCTCTCTTCCTCCCTTTCCTCCATTTCGCTCTCTTTCTCCCTTTCCTCCAATTCGCTCTCTTCCTCCCTTTCCTCCATTTCGTTCTCTTCTCCCTTTCCTCCATTTCGCTCTCTTCCTCCCTTTTCCTCCATTTTGCTCTCTTCCTTCCTTTCCTCCATTTCACTTTCTTCCTCCCTTTCCTCCATTTCGCTCTCCTCCTCCCTTTCCTCCAATTCGCTCTCTTCCTCCCTTTCCTCCATTTCGCTCTCTTCCTCCCTACCCTCCATTTCACTCTCTTCCTCCCTTTTCCTCCATTTCGCTCTCTTCCTCCCCTTCCTCCATTCTCTCCTCTTCCTCCCTACCCTCCATTTCGCACTTCCTCCCTTTACTCCATTTCGTTCTCTTCCTCCCTTTCCTCCATTTCGCTCTCTTCCTCCCTTTCCTCCATTTTGCTCTCTACCTCCCTTTCCTCCATTTCACTTTCTTCCTCCCTTTCCTCCATTTCTGCTCTCCTTCTCCCTTTCCTCCAATTCGCTCTCTTCCTCCCTTTTCCTCCATTTCGCTCTCTTCCTCCCTACCCTCCATTTCACTCTCTTCCTCCTTTCCTCCATTTCGCTCTCTTCCTCCCCTTCCTCCATTCTCTCCTCTTCCTCCCTACCCTCCATTTCGCACTTCCTCTCCCTTTACTTCATTTCGCTCTCTTCCTCCATTTCCTCCATTTCGCTCTCTTCCTCCCTACCCTCCATTTCGCTCTCTTCCTCCCTTTCCTCCATTTCGCTCTCTTTCCTCCCTTTCCTCATTTCGCTCTCGTCCTCCCTTTCCTCCATTTCGCTCTCTTCCTCCCTTTTCTCCATTTCGCTCTCTTCCTCCCTTTCCTCCATTTCGCTCTCTTCCTCCCTTTCCTTCATTTCGCTCTCTTCCTCCCTTTCCTCCATTTCGCTCTCTTCCTCCCTTTCCTCCATTTCACTCTCTTCCTCCCGTTCCTCCATTTCACTCTCTTCCTTCCTTTCCTCCATTTCGCTCTCTTCCTCCCTTTTCTCCATTTCGCTCTCTTCCTCCCTTTCCTCCATTTCACTCTCTTCCTCCTGTTCCTCCATTTCACTCTCTTCCTCCCTTTCCTCCCTTTCGCTCTCTTCCTCCCTTTCCTCCATTCTCTCCTCTTACTCCCTACCCTCCATTTAGCGCGACAGAAGTAGCTCTCGCTCGCGCGCCTGTGTACAGATGTGGTTTTGTTTGTTTCATCACTATTATCTCTCTTTGTCCCCTTCGACCTTCCTTTTGTTTCGTCATTGCTCTGTCTGTCTGTCTGTCTGTCTGTCTCTCTTTTGTTTGCTACGTCATTACTCTCTCTTTGGCACCAGCTTAGTAACCTGCCGTTTGTTACGTCATTTCGCTCTCTTTTTGCAACCTGCTGTTTACCGTCTGTTTGTTATTGTTACGTCATTGCTCTCTCTCTCTCTCTCTCTCTCTCTCTCTCTCTCTCTCTCTCTCTCTCTCTCTCTCTCTCTTTCTGTCTCTCTCTCTCTCTTTGTGTCTGTCTGTCTGTCTCTTTCTGTGTCTCTGTGTCTGTCTCTCTCGCTCTGTGACCTCTCTCTTGTCACTTGCGCTCTGTCTTCTGCTTCTGTATACTTGGTACTCACTGTCTTATATCTTTCTTACCTTTCGCTTGCTACGTCATTGCTCTCTCTTTTCACCCTTTGCCTTTCCTTCTGTTTGTTACGTCATCCGTCTCTCTCTCTGTTACGCGCAGTCTTTCTTCCGTTTGTGTATACGTCACTGTTCTCTATTTGACACCGCGGTCCTTCCTTCTGTTTGCTACGTCACTGCTTCCTCTTTCACTTGATTTGGCACTCGCATCCTTTTCTTCTTGTTGCTATACGTGGCTGTGCGCTGTCCCTTTAACACCCGACGTCTCTTCTTTTGTTACGACACTACTCGCTATCCTATGGTCATCAATGGTCTTTGTTCTTTATTGTTACGTCACCGTTCTCCCTCTTTCTTTCTCTCTTTGCTCTTTGTCACCCACTACGTCTTCCATTTGTTGCGAGTTCTCTTTTTATGTGCCTCGGTCCTTCTTATGTTTCCTGTCTCTTACGTCACAGCTCTCTCTCCTTTGACACTCGTGGTCATTGTTCTCATTGTTACGTCACTGCTGTCCTTCTTTATCTCTTTGTCGCCCGCGGTCTTTCCTACTCTCTGAAACGTCAATGATCGGTCTCTGTGTCCCTTGCAGTCTTCATTCAGTTTGTTTCGTCTTTCCTCTATCTCTGGTTTTGTCTGTCTGTCTTTCTTTGGCAACATATAGTCTTTCCTCCTGTTTGTGCCATCAATGCTCTGTCTGCCAGACAGACAGAGCATTGACGGCACAAACAGAAAGAATGACTTCTCTGTCTGTCTGTATGTCTGTCTCGCTTTGTCACCTCTCTCGTGTGGTCTTCTGTTTCTTATAATATTGCATTGTATTGTGTTGCACTATATATTTTGGGAATTTCTAAAGCGCCTCTAGCAGTGCAGAGTAATCAGAGGCGCTCCCAGTGCGACGGACCCAGAAAAAAAGACAGGCTTTAAGACGCGGGGAGATGCAGCTGCAGGGACCTCCAGTCAGAATCGTAGAGCGAACTGACGGAGGTCGGGAGGTCATTCCATAGTGAAGAGCCAGGGCAGGCAAAATGCTCGGGATTGGGCCATGGTATAGTCCTAACCCGAGGAGCAGGTAAGATCTACAGGTGAGAAGGAGAACGTTAAACTTGATGGAAGCAGAAAGAGGAAGCCAGTGAAGGGTGGTCGGTCATATACGTCGAGATGTGGGCAAAACGGACATGCGGGCAATTAGCCTGGCAGCTGCGTCTAGTACTGATTGCAGGGGGATAACAAGGCCAACAAGTAGTAAGTTGCAGTAATCTAAATGAGAACAGACAAAAGCATGGACAATAGAGCTGACCTTTGATCCACAAATTCACCGCCTCTGTCACGACTGTTACTATCACCTGCACCAGCTCCGAACTGCTGTTTGCTGGTTTACTCCTGGCGCCACCACTGCCACCCTCATTCATTCCTTCATCACAGGCCGACATGCTCACTCTATGTTGGCCTCCAGAGCTGGGCGGTTACGGTGCATAGACCGGGTCTTACGTTCTGCTGTACGCCTCGTCGGACGCGTCCCCAGAGCTGGACACGTCTCTGGATAGACATGCTGCGCTGGCTCCCCTCCTGCAACGTATCATACTTTGCTTTGGTATGGCGGTGCCTGTGGGGCCTTGCCCCAGACTATCTTCGCGAGCTCAGCTGTCTCACGTCAGATGCCCTAGCTCGTCACACCCTCCGCTGTATACCAAGCAGGGTGTGCTCCTCATCCCTTTTGACCGTACATCCACTATAGATAGAAACGCGCCTTTTCTGTCGTTGGTCCAACGCTCTGGAACGGGCTTCCCTTGGAGCTTCGCTTGCTTCCCAGGGTCCACTCCGACGCGTTCTATTGTTAGCTCAAAACTGTCCTTTTTAGCCTTGCTGAGGTAGGGAGCACCTCTGAGTAGTAGTATTGAATTAAGTGCTATATAAATTTCTGAAATGAATGAATATTGAATAATGAATAGAAGAAAAAAACGAGGAAGAGATTGATCTTCTTATGGCTCTGAGCCGCCTCAGGTGATAATAGCAATAGCGGGTGAGATTAGTGATGCATTCAGAGAGGGTGAGAGAGTGCTGTCGTGGACGACGCCCAGGTCACACACACTGGAAGAAAAAGTAAACGATGGAAACCTCTGAGTTAATGATATTATGGTTAAGTTAAGTTTGAAAAGTTGCTGCCGGGAACCAAACCATATCTGCAGTTGGGTCTTGGACGAGTTTAGAGACAGCCAGTTTGAGGACATCCAGGAGTGAAGGTCCTGAGAGAGAGCATCGACGTTCATTCTTTCATTCATTTCAGATATTTATATAGCGACCCTTCAAGATTATCTACTCAGAAGTGCTCCCGACCCAACCCTGGCTAATTAAAGAGAACAGTCTTGAGGTTAGAGAAGAACGTGGCCGCAAGGGCTCTATGCATTAGGCGTAGATCCACAGGAAGCTCATTCCAGATTGCTGGGCCAGCAACAGGAAAGGCACGGCGCTGCATAATAGATGTCCGTGACCGGGAAAACAAGAAGCTCAGCCTGCTTAGAGGAGCGGAGAGAACCACGGCGCTGGACGCTCAGGGTGGAGCAGCAGAGCTCCTGTAAGTAAACGGGGTCCAGACCAAGGCAGAGATCCGGTAAGTGATCCGCTGCGGGAAAGGGAGCCAATGCAAGACATCTGCATGCATGTTATCACTGACATGGCCGAATCTTGCGATGCGGCCAATGAGGCGTGCCGCCGCTCGCATGACCCGAACCAAGCACCCAACCCGAGCCGCCGGAAGACCCACATAGAGGGCGCTGCAATAGTCAAGGCGAGAAACAATAAAAGAGTGGATAAGCGTTATGGCAGCATTAGAGGTTAAAGAACGGAAGACCACTCTAAGCTGACGCAGCTGGTAGTAGCAATCGTGGCATAGCAGGTTGCTATGCCGCGTGAAGGTTAGTTCTTGGTCCAAAGTGACATCAAGGTCCTGGACAGGGGATGAGAAGGTAAAATGCGGGTACTCCTGCATGGGCAAGGGCCTCCAGATCAATCTTGGCAAGCTGCTGGCTCGTGCCAAGCCAAATAAACTGGGTTTTAGAAGAGTTAAGCCGTAGCCGATTAGAGGACATCCAGGCCTGCAGAGCCTCCATTGCCCGGTTCATGGCCCGGACTGCGGTAATAGCTGCTAACGCAGGACAGTGCAAATACATCTGCAGGCTGCAGGTCATCCGCATAAGACTGGCTCAGCTCAGAAAGAGCGGTCAAGAGAGGACCAAGATCAGCAGTATATATAATATATAGAAGAGGGCCCAGCACAGAACCCTGTGGCAGTCCATACGGGGCAGGAACCCATGGAGTCCTGGTAGACCCGTGGACGACAGAGAAAGAACGGTCATGGAGGAAGGAAGCAAACCAGTCAAGAAGGTTTCCAGAAAGACCAAAAGAGGCAGAAAGGCGCATAAGAAGGATACCGTGATCAACGGTATCAAAAACGGCGCTCACATCAAATAGTTATAAGAGGGTGATCTGTGACCTATCAATAGCCCCATAGATATAAGAGAGCAGACGAACTAACAGGGTTTCCGTGGAGTGGCCCTTAAGAAAACCAGATTGAAAAGTCGGGAGCAAATTGTTCCTATAACAAGATATGCAGTTAACTGGAAAGCAACTATCGTTTCAATTACTTTAGAAAGAAATGATACATTCGCGATTGGCCTATAACATTGGCCAGATCAGACAACTCCAGTCCTTCGCGTTGCGGAACAGGAACATTGGAGCAACGATGAACTTCTTCTGTGACGGAGGAAGAACGCCCTCTTGGAGAAAGCGGTTACAGATGACTTTATATAAGGAAAGGAAGAAAGACGTCGACGAATTCTCGCAAGAGGATACGCCGGCGGAGGAGAGCCAGCCGTGGCTTCGCGAACCGATCGGACCTTTAAAGCGAAGACGTCCAGATAGTCAGCAGCCGTGAAGAGCGGAGTGGCCGATCGGCTCCCTGGTTGAGACCGACGTGTCCAGTAAGTATGACCTACGCAGATGGGGAACCATGAGCTTGTACATCGTCAGCATATAAGTGACCTGCCACAGTGTGTTTTGTGTTGAGAGAAGGAATATCTGCTGTATACAAGATACAGATGAGTGCACCAAGAACATGATCCTGAGGACGCCAAATTGAACAGACACCCAGGGCGTTCCATTGTCACCAGGGATGATCATTTGGGTACGGCCGTGAGATAGAACCGAAACAAAAGTAGGAGGAACCCCTAAGACTACATAAAGTCTCAAGATGCTGCAGAAGGATATCTTGGTAAATCATGTCAAAGACAGATAAGACATCAAAAAGAGCCAGTGTATGGTGGCGTGAGACCTGTCGACAGCAGTGTAAATGTCAGAGAGAAGAGATAAAAGAGCAGTTTCAGTAGAGTGGTGGGTTGCTCTAAAGCTAATTGACAGGAAGGAAGGAGCCCGGATTGCTCAAGGGAGAAACTGTATGCAAGTGTCTTTGAGAGAAATTAGAAATTAGAGATGTATGGGCGGTAGCTTTGACAGAAAGGTTGAGATCAAGGTTAGGTTTCTTTATAGCAGGAAAGACGATGGCGCCTTTTGTTTTGCGAGGAGAGAAGATACCCTTTAGACAGTGACCTATAGACAAATATGAAAAAGGAACAATGTCATCCAAAATGTCAATGATAATAATAGGGTCTAATAATAAATAGCAGAAGTGAATCAACTTCGCAGGATTTTAAGTTTGAAGAGGAAAGAACCGGAGGCAGATCAGACTCGTAGATCAGATGAAAGTCATCAAAGACGGATGCCGAAGGAGAGAACAGAGGAGGAGGTGATCCGGCGGTGGAGGAGCGAAGACCTTCTAACTTGGCCGTGAGCATCCTGAGAAAGAAGGAATCTCCGGCGGACGATAAGGGTGGCCCATGAGTCCAGCGATGGACGACCAGAGGCGTTTAGGATTTTTTCATTTTGAATGACAAGTTCTTCCAGAAGGCCTCCTCCTTCCGGCGGTAGGGTTGATGGAGGGCGCGGAGTTCGATGACCCAAACTATATAGGCGGTCAGCAGGATCCTTGATACGACGAAAGCGTCTCTCGAAGCAGCGAGAGTGTCTGCGAAATTGATGGCATTTTCAAACAAACCAGGCTGCAAGGGGTCGAAGGCTATATAGTCTTTATACGCTTCGAAGCGGCAGCATCGTGTCGAGCAGATTATTTATTGATAGAGGAGTAGAGGTCGAAGAGCTGAGCGACAGATACATCAATTACCGAGTGAGGAGACCAGAGCGGAGAGTTGCCATTACTAAAAGCCCGACGATCGAGAGATTCCGGCCCCGCAGCACACGAACGGAATGAATTTGCTGCAGGGAGTGAAGGGGATGAAGAGGGAACTCAATGAGCGAGTGGTCGGAGATGGTCGGCGAAGGTACTTGTAGATCTTGTACCTGTTCAACGCATCTGAGGTGATGACTATAGATCCAGAATGTCGCCCAGGAGATGAAAGGTCTCATTTGCGTGTTGGCGCAGACCGAATAAAGAAAAGCAGATGATGCAGATCGAGGAAACGGATACATATAGGTTCAGTAGCGTCTTCGAAGTGAAGGTTGAAGACGCCAAAGAAATCTTCGAAATTTCTCAGCACCACACAAAAGCCGCGTCAGGGAGACCAACTTATTAACCGGCGATATATCACATAAAGTTCGCTATAGCCGCCAAGTCAGAATACGGGAAGATCAGGCCGAGGAGACAGCATAATGCTACGATGGAAATCGGTGATGATGGTGGTGATGGTGGTCGTGTGATGACGCAGGGATAAAATCAAGATATATGACAGCTTGAAGAGTTCGGTTTTCAGACGTGAGTGGAAAGCAGCAGAGGAGAGAGCCAGAGGAGGAGAGGCTAAATTAACAGATGAGATCGGAGGATAAGCAAACTATCGGAGGTCTCTTTGGGAGTTCATTCAAAGAACAGTTGAGGCATATAGGAGCGGTTGCAGAATTTCAGAGAGGAGGAGGCTGGAGGCGAGGTAGTGAAAGATATGATGATGAGCCTGTAAATCTGGGCGGTTGGATGGTGAATAGCTGGTGAATGTAAGAGGGTTGGAGAGCGTTATAGGTAAGAGATACAATTTCGTAGCCTATATAATGCGCTGAGGGACTTCTAGCCGCTGAAGTGATTTGAGAACAGAGGTTATGTATAGAGTGTATTGATTTTCTCCAGCTTGCTCGAGTCCCTGAGATAACTTTTCCCCTCACAGTCCTTGACCTGGGTGTCACCCTTGACCGGGAACTTATAGTCTTTCCCAACATGTGAACTTAGTCTCTGGAAGCTGTTATTATCAGCTTTGCCAGCTCCGAGTGGTTTCTCGTTCTCTTTCTCATGACGCTCTAGTGGTTATTGTGCACGATTTCGTTACTAGTCGAATCGACCACTGCTGCTCGATCCTCGTTGGCCTCCCCCTTGGGGTTCTGGGGCGACTAGATCGAGTTCTGCGCTCGGCTGCTCGGCTCATTGGGCGAATTCCCAAATTCGGCTCTGTTTCTGCTTACATGCGCGATGTGTTGCTGCCTGTGGTCAAACGGATCGCATATCGGATTGTTGCTTTGGTTTCACGCTGCTTCCTTGGCTTTGCTTCATCATATACCTGTGTGAACATTGCTGTCCAGTGTCTGACGTTGTAGCGCGTGGGGCGCTTCGCTCCGCGACGAGGGGGAACTCCTAGTTCCACGGGCTCGCTTGACCGCTAAGCAACGCCGAGCTTTTCGGGTCGCAGGTTCTCCATCAGCTCCCGATGGAACTGCGCTTATTACCTCTGCCCAATCAAACTGGGTTTCATAAATCACTTGTCTTTTTTTCTTTAGCTGTGGCTGTGCTAAGAACGCTCCTAAGTAGGTGTCTTGAAGGAGTCCCCAGAACGAATGAATGAATAATGAATGAATGAATGAATGAATGAATGAATGAATGAATGAATGAATGAATGGGATGGTTTTAAAAGTGGTTTAAAGACTGAGTTTTTGAAAAGCATAGGAAACGTGCCGGTCGATAGAGCAGTGCATATTTTAACTGTTATGTATAACTACCCGGCACCTTTTATTTCCCACTTCGACCCATGCCCAATGCCCATAGCACACGTCACATAAAAACTCTGATCACAATTATACTACCACTTGCACGGTGTTGTAGCTGCACCTTTTCACTGCATCAGAGTCACTCAGCTTGTCACTGGCTTATTTATATCAATTGTTGTTATGGTATAGTAAATTTAATAACAGAATTTACACGTAGATATGGTTACGATTGTCTTCAGACAAAGAGTAAACGTATACACATGGTTACGATTGTCTTCAGACAAAGAGAAAACGTAGACATGGTTACGATTGTCTTCAGACAAAGAGTAAACGTAGACATGGTTACGATTATCTTCAGACAAAGAGTAAACGTATAGACATGGTTACGATTGTCTTCAGACAAAGAGAAAACGTAGACATGGTTACGATTGTCTTCAGACAAAGAGAAAACGTAGACATGGTTACGATTGTCTTCAGACAAAGAGTAAACGTATACACATGGTTACGATTATCTTCAGACAAAGAGAAAACGTAGACATGGTTACGATTGTCTTCAGACAAATTTAAAAGTAAACGTAGACATGGTTTGATCATGGGCGGAGTTTGGTTTTAGTTCATGGGGGGGGCTAAAGCGTACCTGCAGTCCTGCACCTCCCCTTTCCCGCCGCAAAGCGGCACCCCCTTTATAAACAGAGGGGGTTTGGGGCGATTTCAGCCCCTTAGTCGGGGTCTGGGGCTTCGGCCCAGCCGCCACATATATTTTGAGCATACTTGGTACTAATTTTGGCCTTCTGGTGAGAATATTTTGAAGGATTGTACTGCTTAAAAATACATGATGCCGTACACCAAAAAACTGCGAATAGTCAGTCGACTACGCTAATGCAGCTGTAATCGTCTAGTTCCACTGTTTGCATACATGAGAACCAGGTCTTCGGGGACCAAAGCAGCCGTCAGATCACAGTCAATGTTCAGAAGCGCCAGCGAAGAAAAGCGTTCCTCTCCATGGTTGATCGCAACCAGTTTCTTGTGCGTCGCATCGCTGAAAAACTTTTCTCAGCGGTTGCTGAACCCACAGGCAACGCTAATGCTAACTGCGCCATTCTGCAGACCTAATAGTGAGGATAAACTGCTTCAGTCATTTCCTTTTGAATTACATCAAAGGTAATTTCATTTTCCATGCTTGAAAACAGTTCTATTTCGGATGCCAGAACTTGCGGATTGATGTTGAAGATGTCGGCGTATTTGTCAACGAGCGCCTTGATTCGATCCTTATCGCATTGCAACACAGCATCAACGGATTTGGCCATGATCAAACTGTCCTTGTCGAAACGGAACTCCAACTGGCCAATTAATGTATCACAAACAGGCAGATACAGCTGATTGTACCAGGGTGAATGCATTGGTTCTTTGCGTCCATAGATGGCGGGTGCTGAATCATCAATGCATTCAGGTTGTCCAAGTGCATAGCCAGAAGCAACGATGGTCTCGAAGTGATGACGCAGTTTTAGCAATCCTCTGATTTCTTGTGGCTGCTATGCCTTGGGACCAAAGTCACATGTGCTGGCAGGAACTGGGTAGAGATGGGATTCCATGAGATATAGTAAAGTGTAAGGATATTCCGTGGTCTAAACTATACCTTATCACTATACCTTAATGACGCATTGTCAAGTCTGTGGGTTCATGGGGAGGCTCTAACCCCCTAGCCTTATCGCAGGGGCTTAGCCCCTAGCCTTATCCCTGATAAACTCCGCCCATGGTTACGATTGTCTTCAGACAAAGAGAAAACGTAGACATGGTTACGATTGTCTTCAGACAAAGAGTAAACGTATACACATGGTTACGATTATCTTCAGACAAAGAGAAAACGTAGACATGGTTACGATTGTCTTCAGACAAATTTAAAAGTAAACGTAGACATGGTTACGATTGTCTTCAGACAAAGAGAAAACGTAGACATGGTTACGATTGTCTTTCAGACAAAGAGTAAACGTATACACATGGTTACGATTATCTTCAGACAAAGAGAAAACGTAGACATGGTTACGATTGTCTTCAGACAAATTTAAAAGTAAACGTAGACATGGTTACGATTGTCTTCAGACGAACAGAAAACGTAGATAGCCGATGGTTACGATTGTCTTCAGACAAAGAGAAAACGTAGACGCGGTTTAGATTGTCTTCAGACAAAGAGAAAACGTAGACATGGCTGCGATTGTCTTCAGACAAAGAGGATTACGATTGTCTTCAGACAAAGAGGATTACGATTGTCTTCAGACAAAGAGGAAACGTAGACGTGGTTTCGATTGTCTTCTAATAGGCCTACAGTGCTTCCCAAAGTGGTTATCCGCGGACCGGTGTTGGTCCGCGGACCGGGGCTGGTCCGGCGAGCCCTCAGTTGCCGGTCCACAAAGTGAGTCAAGAAACTGGTCAAATTGTCTCCGAATCAAGAAATGGCTATGATACATGTATTTCTAAAAGTTATAAGAAAAACACTTATTAGGCTAACATTTAAAGGTCAATAGAGTCATAGAATAGGTTAAACATGCATTTAAATCAATTTTAATACACAATTGAGGAATTTAGGTGATCGAAAAGAGAAATAGTTACTAAGTTTGGCACCGGTCCTCCTGCAGTGGAAAAATTCCTGCCAGTCCGTGATACTGAAAAGTTTTAGAAGCCCTGTTCTAATAGAAGAATTTACACGTAGATATGGTTACGATTGTCTTCGGACAAAGAGAAAACGTAGACATGGTTATGATTGTCTTCAGACGAAGAGAAAACATTGATATGATTACGACTGTCTTCGGACAAAGAGATAACGGAGACACGGTTACTATTGTCTTCCAATGAGTGAATTTACATGTAGGCATGTACGATTGTCTTCACACAAATAGAAAACGTAGACATGTTTACGATTGTCTTCAGACAAAGAGTAAACGTAGACATGGTTACGATTGTCTTCAGACAACAGTAAACATAGACATGGTTACGATTGTCTTCACACAAAGAGTAGGGCCTAAACGTAGACATGGTTACGATTGTCTTCACACAAAGAGAAAACGTACACAAGGTTTCGATTGTCTTCAGACAAAGAGTAAACATAGACATTGTTACGATTGTCTTTAGACAAAGAGAAAACGTAGACAATGTTTCGATTGTCTTCTAACTATATATAGGGTAGTTGATCTAATTAGGTTTGAGACTTCAAACATCTAAATTAACTTAATTAGGGATATGTTTAATAATAGAAAGCAAATTTGGTAAAATAAAGTGGCTAAAATGGGCTCCATTTGGCAGCAAATGCTCTAAAATGCGTTGTCGGCTGGGGCTCAGACCCCGCTGGGGAGCTTACAACACTCCCTCAGACCCATAGTCGTGGCAGACTTTGTCCCAGTAGTCAAAATCCGTTAAAATATGCGCTGCGATAGAGACAGGTTTGATGATCTTGGTTATAGTAGGAACGACAAGGATTGCACAGTCTTTGAGTAAGGAGGTTGTGATTGAGTCAAGAGAAATGACGTTGCAAACAGCAGGTAAGAAATTGAGTGTCAAAGATAGAACAATGACGTAACAGAAGCTGGCTGTTTACATCACTGCTCGTTTCTTAGTACCCGTTGTCTTGCCTTTCATGTTTTTACGTCATTGTTCTATCTTTTTTCACCGGCCATCTTTCTTCTGTTTGTAACGCTTTCTAACCTTTTGTTTGTTACGTCATTTCACTCTCCTTTTGCTACCTGATTTTACTTCTTTTTGTTACATCACTGCATGCCCTCTCTTTGATTCCCGCGGTTTTCCCTCTGTTTCTTAGGTCACTGCTTTCTTTCCCTCTCCTTTTGGCACCTCTGTGCTTTCCTGCTGCTTGATATGCGACTGTACGCTACATGTCTCTTTGGCACCCACGGTGTTTTCTTCTGTTTGTTACATCACTGCTTTCTATTTCGTTGTATCCCGCTGTCTTTCCTCTACTTGTTACGTCACTGTTCTGTTTCTTTTTGTCTCCCATGGTCTTTGTCACCTCTCTCTTTGGCAATTGCGGTCTTTCTGGATCGGTATTTGTCTGGCGGGAATTTGTTCCAGAGAGGCGGAACAGCTATGGCTATGCAGCCATTTGAAAATTTTAGTGATGTGGTGACCGAAAGGGCGGAGAAGTGTTAGGGCAGAAGGAGCGGGTTGAACCAAGTGCATGGTTGGACCGTGAACAACTGACGGAGACAGAAGGGCTGGGAAGATTGAATTGTGCTTAGGTGAATATGAATTTATATTCTATTCGTTGAGGTATTTCGAGCCAGTGGACTGATATTAGGCTAGGAGTGAAGTGGCGGTGTTTGAATTTGATGTTTGGTGACAGCACGGGCGAGGCATTATGAATAGCTTGGAGGCGGTTTATTTGGGTGCATGGTGTCTATGTTGAGCAAGAGAATTGCACTAGGGCCTAGTCTAATTTAGCGTGAACTATGGATGAAGCGATTGTAGATGCAGTTTTGAAATCGAGCATATACAGTATATAGGCGGATTCTGCGAAGGTCGCGGATACGCAAGAATGGGAAAGATGGGTCATGTGATCGGAGAAGCTAAGGTTTTGGTTAAAAAAAACACCTATAGGCTGTGGACAGAAGACTTTACAGTGATTGTGTGGGTGGATGCAGAGTCAAGGTTGAGGGAAATAGGATCTGGAATTTTCTTGAGTCACTCACACTGGCCTATAGGCCTAAGTTAAAGCTCTCGTGCCTGAGCCCCTCTAAATCTGAATTCATACTTAGGCTAAGTATAAATTCAGAGTTAGAGGGGCTCAGGCACAGAAATTAGCTTTGATGAGTGAGCTGAGTGGAGTATTGTAGAGGATGAACAAAAGGGACCCAAGAACAGAACCTTGCAGCAATCACAACCTTTCTTCTGTTTGTTACGTCACTGCGCTTTCTCCGTCTCTTTGGCAACCACGCTCATTCCTTCTGTTTGATACGTCACTGCTCTTTTTGTCACCCACGTTCTTGTCTTGTGTTTCTTATTCACTCCTATCAATCAATATCTCTCTTTGGCATCTGCGGTCTTTTTCTGCTTTCGGGAATTTTCTGCATTGTCTGGTGAAGACTTGTTCTTGAATCAGGACAAATAGGACTTCTATAGGGCCACAGTGACCAAGAAAATGGTGGAACAACAACGTTTAGACGTGTTATTGATAAGTTGGGCCTACTAGACCTACTTTGTTGCCATCTGTTCACTGCTGCTGGTTAGAACTCGCCAAAAGATAATTCAGCCAAGGGAACTGGTAATGGTTGATGCAGCGGGCTAGTTGGGTAAACGAAAAACGCACTCATCATCCTGACGAGTCCATTTTTCGTTAGTCCATAAGTCCAACACAGCAATTGAACTCTGACCAATAGTGACTGACTTTAGCCATTGTATCATTGCTTGCCAACTGATGAGCTTTCTGTGCTTAGTGACATTTAAAATCATTCAGGCTATAGCACAGACTGCTAATGATTAGGTACTCTAGCAAGGGGCCGTCCATAAATGACGTCACGCAATTTTGGCCGATTTTTAACCCCTCCCCCTCGTCACAAAAAGTAACACCCCCTGAAAAATTACGTCACAAAGCTCTGACCCCCTAAAACTAAATTTCCATGGTGAAGTAAAATGCTCTCCTTCATGGAACAAATATGAATATTTTAAAATCTAACGGTGACCAAATATTGAAATAATTAGAAAATTATTAATAATGGTGCCCGTATACATTAAAATATAAAAAATAATGAAACTTTACTATACTCAAAATTAGTGCTGCTAATGTTAAAATTAAATTGTTGTAATTTGTTAAATTTTATTACATGACCTGATGTGACGTCACATTTCTCAAACCCCCCACCCCATGTCGCACATCGTCACAAATTTCCGACCCTCTCCCCTAGACGCGTAACGTCATTTATGGACGGCCCCTAAAGGCTACACAAATTCCTAGATTTATATATAATTACTTAAATACTGACTTGCAGAATGCAGATGCATTTCCTCCTGAGTTTCTGATCTGATGGAAAACTGTCTTTATTGTTCAGTTCTAGAAAATATGTTCAACGTGATGCTATATATACATTCATTCATTCATTCATTCATTTCAGATATTTATATGTTATAGCGCCCTTCAAGATTTCTAATACTCAGAGGTGCTTCCCGACTACAGCGCGGACACTGAATCGGAGTTTCACGCTGAAGCGCATGAGCAATTGCGAAGTGAAGGACGGCCCAGGGTCCCTTACGCGGCGGCAGGGGTAGATTCGAACCTGCAACCCTCCGGCTACAAGGCACCAAATATACCCCTTGGAGATGGATTCGAACCCCAACCCTCCGGCTGCAAGGCACCGAACATACCCCTACACCACTGGGCAGCATATTATTAAAGGCAGCAACAAGTAGTCCTACTCAACAAAGCAATTGACAGAGGACTTAATTCCAGAAAGACTCCATCTAGAGCGACAGTCCTAATAAACAACGGAACTATGAGCCAGCAGGACCCACAACTGCAGGGGTTAAGTTCAAGTATGAAAAATCGCCAGCTCAAAGAGAACACACCATAGACAAAACCAAACATGAATACCAGATATCATTAGGACCATTGGCGCAACTTCAGATTTCTGGCCCCGACTAACCTGAAATTAGCCCTCTGGGTTCTGCTAGTTTTACTGGGTTTACGGGGGCAGGTTTTTTTGGA
>JACEVL010002524.1:0-19113 GCA_020284085.1 Aporrectodea caliginosa
GTGTTACACAAAGTTGGAAAATCAAATGTGATCTCGATTTTTGATTGTCGAAGTGCTTACTGGACTTGTCCTGTTAAGCAAACTGATCAATGGAAAACTGCTTTTGTTACTCACAATGGACTGTACGAGTTTACTCGTGTTCCTTTCGGGATGATCAACTCAGGAAGAACATTTGTTAAAGCAATTAACATGGTTTTACAGCCTATAAATGAATTTGCTGAGCCCTATGTAGATGACATTGCTGTGCATTCAGATGATTGGAAGATTCATTTACAGCATTTAGATGCATATTTAATGCAAATGAGACTGCATAACATTACTCTGAACTTAAAGAAATGTATCTTTGGTAAGAGTAAGGTAAAGTTTATCGGTCATGTGGTTGGTTCTGGAACGATTCAAATGAATCCAGATAGAATTGAAAGTTTAATTAATTTGAAAACCCCAGAAACGAAGAAACAAGTTAAGCAATTGCTGGGATTTTTTGGTTACTATAGACAGTTTATCAAAGATTTTGCACAGATTGCGAAGCCTATATCTGATTTGACAAGCAAACATGTTTCAGATAAGATTGACTGGACTGATAGACATCAACAAGCATTTAATTTACTTAAAGATGCTGTACGCTCTAAAGTTGTTTTATATGTTTTTGATGTTGGAAAACCTTTTAATTTGTACTGTGATAGCAGTGATTTTGCAGTCGGCGCTGTGCTAACGCAGATGGATGATAAGGCAATAGAACGCCCTGTGTCATTTATAAGTCAGAAGTTGACTGACACCCAGAGGAGATGGGCAACTGTGGAGAAAGAAGCCTATGCTATTGTTTGGGCTCTAAATAAGTTGAAAGAGATAATAATTGGATCTAAAGTTCACATCTTTACCGATCACAATCCTTTAACTTATCTGACTGAATCTATGTCTAAGTCTGCTAAATTGGTGCGTTGGGCTTTAGCACTGCAAACTTTTGATGTAGAGGTTAATTATAAGAAAGGACGATTAAATGTTGTGGCAGATTGTTTATCTAGATTATAAGATTGTTTATATTAATGTTTTGTATAGTATTAAGTTTATTGCATAATTTAGTACATGATGATTTCGCAAATTTTTAAGTTTAATTTGCTCAATCCAAAGAAAGGGAAGGAGGTAATGTGAACAAATGTTTTGCATATATAATGAGCACAGGTGTTCCTTAGGTTGATATATATATAATTCGTATTCGATTGTTAAGCTGTTTTAGTCTTAGGCCTTAGACCTGGTTTTACCTGCCGTGTTCCAAATCCCCATGAGTAGGCCCTATAGTGCAGGATTGGATTAAGATTATTTGCTTAAGGTACAGCACCCAATGGTAGTGTGGTGACCTCTGATAAGTCGGGGTCCGGCTCTGAGGAGCTTGACCCTGTGTCTTGTATAGCGATCACGTGACTCAATTGCGGAATGATCCCACCTAGTCACTTAGAGTGCGAGGACATCTTTTACTATGCGATTGTACAAGAGCATCCAACTAAATAACCCGCATGTTTGAATAAGACGTCTCTCTTGCGTGAGTTGCGTCCTATGACTAAACCAAGTCAATCTGCTCAATTAAAGGCTGACAAGAAAAAATCAATCAGTTAAAAACTCCGCCGCTCCATGATAAACGAATGGTCTACGTTCGTGTTGTACTTTGTTTTAGCCGGCCTCGTGGGTTCTCAATCGGCACCTCAAATTGGGGGGGTTCAGAGTTGTGACCATTATGGCTGCCTAGCGGGTGAGGTGAAGGCGATGGCAGTTTCTCTCGCCGTATGATGTAGTTTGCTGTGTTACAAACTTACAATGTTGTCAAACCGTCACCTTATTCAGCGCTTGTGAATAAGCTGCAGCGCTGGTGCTTTGTGCCGCTTGAAAAATTTGGAGTTTACGATTACGATTATGTCACTTTACACCTATTCCTCTGCTGGCAGTCCAATCATTGACTCACTGGTCTTCAGAACATTGACAGCCATTCAACTGATTGGTATAGCTTCTTCCAATCCTATGTGCTGGTCTATACTGTAGTAGGCCTACTCATAAGTGTTCCATACCTTGATATAAATCCTGTCCTCCAGTTGCTCGTATGTGTCATAGCTTCTCTGCATCTATGCATAGTTAATGAAGCTAACTAAACTCTTCATTTACAATTCTCAATAACAAGAGCTGGAATTGCCTTCCCATCATCAGAACATGTTTTCCCAACACACATGAACACAGACATTAACATCCCCTCCTTAAGTTCAGGGCTAAATTAAATATTTAACAAGTATCAGCTCAGCATAAGATACATGTATACATAGGTTGACCAGTCTGTTTCCTCGCAATATACATAGTCGAGGATTTCTGTGATGACATTTCGCCATATTATTTCAACGTAAAATATTTAATCGACTGAGCTCAACTCATCATCAGTCACTGGCTTCACTTTTTAATTGGAGCAATAAACGTTCATCTAACCGCTAGTCATTCATATTTCAGCAGATGTTGTGGATTAATTACAGGATTCTGCTGTAGGCCTACTGATGATAATAGGCCATTATAACTATCCACTGTGAAATAGTTCTACCTAAATGACACTCAGTGACTTGTAACGTATACTTGCGTTTGTCTTTTTCTGTAGGGGGTAGACGAATGGTCTTTCGATGTCTTTGCTCTTGATGAAGTGTCTGAAGGACATGCGTTAAGATACATCGGATACGACCTGCTTCAGCGATATGACCTCATCAACAAATTCAAGGTCTCGCTTCATATTAACCAGAATTGGATATATCTGAGGTGCAGGGATTCACCCAAAACCAAAAGTAGGCTAAACACCCAAAACCAAAAGTAAACTCCCAGCTTGGGATTGGTTTTCACCCACCATTGGAATTTGTCTCACTGTTTCCAAGGCATGCCCACACGATGGAATCAAAAATGAACAAGGCCTATGACGAAATTCGAAGTGGTTGATGGCAGACTAACATAGATGGATTTAAGTGTAGTATTTTGTTTGGTTCGGCCTCTGATAAGTCCCTCTTGTAAGGACGCCCAGAGGCAAAAATCTGTACATAACTTTGGGGGACAGATTGTTTCGGAGGCTGGATTTTTGCATATTTTGGGGACAGATAAGCCTCAGTCAAAACTTGGGGGACTGTCCCCCTCTGTCCCCGCCATGATTTACGCCACTGATGTAACTATATTTACAGAGGACGCCATATAAATGTGTAACTACAGTATATTTACAATTATAACCTTGCAGCAGATCCCTCAATCAATGTACTGTACAGTGTACAGTTCTCAACTCTCTACTAAGCTTACATTGACTACAAAGAACAGTTGGCTTCCTGTTTGGATATGCTAAGTATCTTGGGAATGTTCAATTCACAGGTGCAATGTGTGTCAAGCCTCCATTCTTTAACAAAAAGTCAAGGCACCGGATGTTGGGGGATTAACTCCTCCTAGTAAGTCAATAGCCTAAGCCCTAAGGTTACGCAGACATCGCTCTTTGAAAGACAACTTTCAAATGGAATTGTCAGGCTATTGGCTCAATAACAGTAGGCCTACTGTAGGTCAACCGTGTCTAGGCATAAATTATTAGGCTGGGCAGCACAATGCCTCACGTTTTCTGCCGACTAACTTGGACCCGAAACTTCAGATAGAATCTGCATGAGTAGGCCTACTTTCAATTTCTTAGCCATCTAATATTGGTTCGTCAATAGACCTGCACGTTCTGAATAATGCATCAACAGAGACACACTGACAAACAGACTGCAGCCTAAATCCCTGTTCAGCTATAACTGATGGGCTACATAAGCCAACAAGAAATGCGATTATAGCGCAGCGTTTTGGCATTTGACGCACTGCTTACTTACTTACTGTCCCATTGATCAACCGACTTATTTAATAAGCAGCTGTTGGAGTTGCATCTAGTAACTCCGCCACTACCCCTACCTGTGGTAGTGCCAGTCCCAAGCCTGGAAAAGGAGGAGGGCGACACTAATCATCTTCGTTATGACACTCTCGTTAAACAGCAACCAAGTTGCATCTATTCAAACTGACTGGCTCTCGGGACCGACCAATCGACAGAGGCGGATCCAGAGGGGGCGATTGGGGCGATCGTCCCCAAAAGTCTAATAATTAATTTATTAATTTGAAATTTTATTGCTATTTATGTTAGTTTTTAAAATTAATTTTATATATTCTCTGCAGTCTGCACACACAAGGACAGCAAATACATTAGGCCATTACTCTTTGCATACCTTAAAATAATTTGTACCCTCTGATACAATAAATGTGTACCGTAGAAAGGGGCTACTTTGCTCATGTCACTGGTGACTTTCGCCCAAATTGAAAGATTAGTTTTCACCCTCTGGCCTTCCGTAGTTATCTCATATTTCAACATCGACGACAGGTTTCACAAATAACAGTCGGTAAAGCCTGGAGCAAAATGCACAAGCACAGCTACCCACTGTAATCGATTCGGCTCAGGATTAAACTTTGCACAAGATGGCGTGTCACATTCTGCGTGAGAGACCGAGAAAAAACCTCAGCTGTATGAGCAGGATTGCGAATCTAGTCCTCACAAGACCTGTGACATGTCACAGTATTGATAGGTCTCTGTCAAGGAAAAGATTCGGATCGCGGATCTACTGTACATATCTACATGTAAATACCTACCTACTGTAGGACATGTATATATAATTTATTAGGGGCAAATGTACATACCTAGGAGCACATGTACATTAGACTGGTCCAAACTTACATGGGGAAATATATTTTTCAAAATATGCTGCTCCACAAGGCTGCCCCTGTTACACTTGACTAGAAGACTCTGTGTTGAAAAATTGAAGAGATCTGAGCATGTTTAGAGGTCGCTAGGTTTTGACACTTTTTGTAGAAATTGCAAAAATTGCGCATCTGACGCGTTAATAGCTTCATTATGAATTAAAATAAGCACCCATGAACACCAAGCACCATCTTTCTAAATCATGATCAATATGCCAACTGTATTTAAGTAACTAAAAGAATAATAAGCTTATTTACAAATAAAACACTTATTTCAAGTTCGTTCTGATAGATAAACGGTTGTTGGCTTATAACTAATTTTTAACTTTTGCATGCCGCCTTTTCATCACAAATCGCTTCATATGCAATTGTATTGTTCAATATTGCTCTGTATGCTGCTAATTTAGCGTGATTCGAGTAGGCTACTCTGTTCGTCTGTGAAGCCAGCCTTGAATATGAAATAAGCTTACAGCACATGTTTTTTCACTTTCTGCAATAACAGCTCGTACGTTACAATACGGCAGCTATGGTGAAACTGGCATCAGCAAGAAGTTCCTCACAATGTTGTCTGTTAGGGATGCCTGACAAACACTTTCTTGGGTCTGGACTCCCAAAAATTGGGCAATCCTGAGGAATTTCATATTTCATTACCAGAATAGACTATAGCATTTGGTGAGGCCACGAAAGCAACAATAGTCGCTGCGTTGGTAATTCGGGAGGAGGATAGAATTCCCGCACAGTGTGTGGATTCGGGTGTTCGCAAACTGTGGAAGTTGTATGAACACAAATTTGTGCTGATTCAAGGAGTTACAGTTTGAGTTCGATTTAACTTAATTAACTCTTTCAGTCATCATCACCGCTATTTCTTCGAAGCGTGTCACTGAAGACATTGAGGCTGCTCTGGTAATACAATCTTATTTATCCACCTAATTCGCTATCCATGTAGCATCTGGACAGGAAATCCTTCGACCACCAGACTCCACTGGAAGAGTATGTCACAAGGAGATCTTTAAAACTGCTTGATCTTTTTACCATCCAGGGTCAAGAACAACCCACAGCCTTCCTATCAAAGTCCTTTACTCCCTGACCACTGGACCCTACTTCCCAGTCGATGAAGGCAAATGTCAAACAGTACTGTTGATGGTCGTCAATGACTGCGCAGAACGTGGAGTGGCTCTGATCCATTCTTACAATGATATACTATATAAGGATGAGTCACAGAAACAATACTTGCTGCAACTTGTCTCCAGGCATCGGACAAAATTTTCTGTTCCAACAAAGGCAAAATGAAATAATAGTAGGCTGCGGGTTTTCCAGCACTTCAATGACGGGATTTATGCAGACTGGATGACTTCTTTAATTATCCAAAATTATATTTTATTACAAACGTAATGCAGCCTGACTAAACAGTAACACTGCAGTATATAATTATTTCTAAATTGGGCTGTTTATTTTTCAAAATAATAACTGACTTAAAATAATTTATAACCGATTTGAAAAAAATCAAAATTATACATTTTTTTGATAAGTTCATACTATGATATAATTATGGCAAAAAAGTCGAAAAACATAGCGTCCTCTAAACATAATCAAATCTTTCCAAAATTTTGCATACAGACTCGTGTTTTCATGTGTAACAAGGGCAGCCTTGTGGAGCAATGTATTTCCAACTTTTAATTTTTTGGACCAGGCTAATGTACATACCTACTGTACATGTATATATCAATTATTAGGGGCAAAAAGCGGCGTGCTGGACAGGACAGAAACTGGAGGAACTGTCGAATACAGGTTTACTCAACTGGCAAGTGCAACCACCTGTGAACACGATGTCAGTCGATCGTTTCTCGTCATGGATCTAAACAGTTTAATGATACCGTGTGGCATCAAAAGCTATTTGCGTCGATAGCAAACATTGTGCACAGTTTCATTGGTTCTAATCTATGAGTTTTATTTTTCTCGTCGATTTATAATCCTTGTCAGCGAGAAATTTCCAGCGCATTTTTGTAAACTGAGAATCTCCATTAGTTAATGGCCATCTATAATTATGTAAACTGAGCCTACATGTATATGCTAGTATTGTGGCGTACGCTCCCCAGCGCCGGGGATCGCCAGCTGTGCAGGGATGCATTCATGAGAGGCTGGTCCACCTCTAGGTACAGAGGGTTCAATCCTTCCATGGGGAGGGGTGTTTATAGTGTGCATGACGTAACGACCTAGTTCAAGGAGGAGCGAGGCCACCTGTTTATCCTCCAAAGGGACCACTTCATCTACCAGGAAGCCTCGAGTGTTGCCCGGAGCTCCGGGGAAGGAGCCGACGGTCATGCTCAACGACCCATCTGGGTTCTGTTTTACCCTTTGCACAGACTTAAAAGGAACATTAAAAGGATCTCTCTCCCTCTCTATTTGGACTGGCCTCCCTTGCTCCCTCTCAATTAGGCTGCTGGGACATTCAGTTAACTCCTCCCGATCAGGTAAAGAATCCCAGGCTCTTGACTTACTTACTTGACGTGTATCAAATGAATAATTAATTAATTGAATAAAACGGTTTGCTGATTTGTCTTTCCATGTGTATTTAATGCAATTATATCTTCAATAATCAAATAACAGAACATAAAATTGACACTTCTTTAGCCCACAAATAAAATCTTATCTAAAGCTTTAATTGTCAGTCAATAGCAGCTCAGAAACAATGCAATGACAGTAATAGGACTTTTAGTCCTAGCCTATCGATGGACTAAACCTAGTTTATCTCAATTACCACTTCTAAAGCGGATCTCAGCTTAATCAAAGTTAAAGGCCAGTATAATTCCCCAACTCTATACCACGCTTTACCAGGATCTATAGGCCTATTACCAACTTAACTCCTGGTATTAATTTCTGCTAATTCCAAGGACGGAACTATTTGTTCCTTCTTGTCAATGTACTAAGATGGCGGACCCCGCTTCGATCTATTAGGCCTGGAAACCTTAAAATAATAATCTTTTCTTTATTGAAGCGCCTGACCAGGGCCGGATTAAGACTTTCGGGGGCCCTAAGCCAAGGGCCGTATTAAGACATGCGGGGCCCTAACCGGAAAATTTTTCATCCGGGGGCCCTCACCGGAATTTTTTTGTTATTACTTTCTAGAATTTCTGATGACAAAATAGCCAAATAGGACTTTTCTACCATCTGATTTTACATTTCCTGACAGTTGGGGCCCTCAAAACGTTGGGGGTCCTAAGCCATGGCTTATTTTGCTTATAGGTTAATCCGGCTCTGCGCCTGACAAACGCACTGCGCCGTACATTTACATTGTATTGTATTGTATTTGAACACTTGTTTTATATGTTAAACGATGTTTCTGTAAATGTTGAAAACGTGGGTCAGGCGACTCGTGCGTCTTTCATTCATTAATTCATTCATCTCATATATTTATATAGCGCCCCTTCAAGATTTCTACTCAGAGGCGTTTAACTCCTGCAATTCGCTAGCATTATTATCGTTCAGAACTACACCGACGTCGGCATTAGGCTAACAGTCATATCATTCTGCTTAACGCGTTTTCCGCCAGATTTATTTCGAAGAAATCTTCAATATTGCAGCGCCTAATTATTATTTATTCATTTCTTTGCTAATGTAAATTAGCAAAGAATTAACGTTGATGCAATTCGTAAACAACTGAAAAGGCATCGACGCGAAAAGGTTAGGTTAGTTTCGCGAAGTAATCGACGACGCCCTATTGTATTTATTTCCACTAATTTTTGACGTAACGGCGGCATAACAGCGGCAGACTACATAAGCATTTAAATTTTGGAGTTTTAGGCTAACAATCATATCATTCTGCTTAACGCGTTTTCCGCCAGATTTATTTCCGAAGAAATCTTCAATGTTGCAGCGCCTAATTATAAATATATACACATATACATATATATGTACATATACACGTAGTAAATATATATGTATGTATATACATATATATGCATATATACATATATTAGGGTGCCACTCAACGTAATGTAAAAAATACACTTAAGAATTTTCAAGGTCCCACCCCTCATTTTGTTCTCTTTCAGGTCCCACCCCCTCATTTTGTTCTCTTTATGATGCATAGTAAGTGTGCTAAGTTTCATTGAGAAATATTAATATTTACTGGTAGCTCAATGTGCTCATATTTTTAATATTATGGTATGCACGTTTGTTGCGATTAAATGTATTTTTGTATTCAAAGTTTTCTCCACCAGAGTAAATTAAATCCTGAGTGAGTAACTCAGTATTGTTGTAATGTTACTGTTCACCAGTGACAGTGTTCTTGTTCATATTCTTTTCTGTTATACTCATTACTGAGCTGCATACTGATTTCGTTATTATTTGGAATAAATAGAATCAACCAGGGCCGCATTAAGGGGGTGCTATGGGTGCTGCAGCACCCGGGCCCGCAATTTTGAGGGGCCCGCATTTTCGGAAGTGAATTTTTTTAATGTGCTCGAACCAGGGCCGATGAGAGGGGGGGAGTCAGTGAGGGCCGGGTTGCTACCCCGGGCCCTGTTCTATGACGGGGGCCCCTGGTAAGGGCCTGGAAATGTCTAAAACATAGTCAAAACTGAAGAAACCTGTGGGTTTTGTTTTGACCTAATGCAGTATGTAGGCCCTACATATATATGACGGATGCTTCATGAAACATGATACACAGTGTTCCACATAGGCTTCTCTCTGAAAACTTTCCCAATTTTACGTTCTCTACTTGTGTGCGTGACCTAGGTGTCACTTTGGACAGCGCCCTCACTTTTTCTGCTCATGTAACCAACCTTACACGATCCTCTTACTTTCACCTACGGCGTCTCAGGGTTATTCGCAGATCTGTTCCTCTCTCTACCATGGCATCCATTGTCCATGCATTTGTCTGTTCCAGAATTGATTATTGCAACTCCCTACTTATTGGTCTTCCCAAGGTCCGTCTATACCCTATTCAATCTGTTCTCAATACTGCTGCTCGATTGATTGCCTACCTTCCTAAATACTCCCATATATCATCGTTCATGGTCAACCAACTGCATTGGCTTCCTCTCTCTGACCGCATTCAGTTTAAAGTCCTTACTTTGGTCCTCAAATCCAAACTGGGACTTGCTCCAAAATACCTCAGGGATGTCATTCGTCCTCCTCTTTCTGCATCTTCTCATCGGCCTTTGCGATCTCTGGACCGGTCTGACTTCTTTGTCCCACGAGCTAGGACCACGATTGCTCAAACTCGATCCTTTGCCATCACTGGGCCCTCTTTATGGAATGCCCTTCACTTCACTTTGCGTGAGACTTTCCTGTCTGGATCATTGTCTTCATCTCTCTCTCTCCTTAAAACATATTTCTTCTCTCGGGGTTTTCGCACTGGGAGCGCTACTGAATGGCCTCGGCTGTGAGCGGCGCTATATAAATTACTAATTACATTAATTACATTACATTACATTACATTACATTACATTACATTACATTACATTACATTACATTACATTACATTACATTACATTACATTACATTCATGTGTTGTGTCTACCTATAGGCTCCTGGGCATTTGCTCCCTCCCCCCTTTGGTGGGCCTGGGTCCTACGATCGTTCACTGGGAACAAGTTGGGCTTAATTCTTATCTCTGCATGATAGTAGAAATATGCTGTGGAGAAATTGGACTTTGACATCCTGCCGACTGATGACCCTGCCGCTGACCTCTTCCCTGCCGACTTCGAGCCCCTGTGCTGCATCTGTCTGTAGAGTCAGGCCGACCCAGCCCTCGGTCGCTGCAGCTACGGAGCTACGGAGGCACCTAAGATTCTATATACCGGTAGATAAAATTCTAAACTAAATAACCCAGCATAATTTTTCAGAAAATTCCAAGGTCCACCGTACCACTCGTCATAGGCTGGCGTGCCACAAATGGCACGTGTGCCACAGGTTGGCCATCACTGGTCTAAGTCATCGTCACCGGCAATAGCCTACTGATAGATAAATTATTACAGTATTCTAGTGAAATGCCACGAGTAAAGCGAATTACGATGTTGCAATGCTTAGAAGTTTGCTGCAACATGTTGGTGCTTGGGGACAAATGGAAGAGCCACTGCAAGGAAAACCATGGTTTCAAATACAAAAGGTAGGCAGCCTACTGTATTATTCAGCTTAACACAAGGTGCCAAAATAGACATGACTCACTGTACACTTACGGGCGTTTCTCCTAGTTTTTGTTCTATTATTGTATGTCGTGTGAGGGCTATTGTCATCCAATCTTTTCCCCGGACTCCAGTCAATTAATTGTTTCGGCCAAGTCTCTTTGGTGTATGGCATGTAGGCCTACTGCTGATCGAGTGCTGCTGTGAATTTAGGTGCTAATTATTAGTTTTACATTGACATTTGAACTATAACTGTCTGTAGCAGATGTTGTTTGCACAGTGGTACTATTGTGCTCGCAGTTTTCATTTTCAATCACTTATTGCTAAGTAAAAAAGTTTCTTTAAATTTTAAATCAGTTTATTCAGTTTACGCCTATCACATAATCAACACACAGTTACAGTGGCTGCAGGAAGGGGAGCGGGGGGAGTTGCTCCAATGACTTTGAGGAGGGATAGACGCCCCTGGGGACCTTCGTCAGAGGGGGGCCCACACTATTAACACAGCACCGGGCCCGCACTAGCCTTAATGCGGCCCTGAAATCAATCATAGTACTATTAATGTGTTTCTGTGCAGCATAGTTATTACTTAAATTGTGCATCACTCTAGTCTTCACTCAGAACCACAGGCGACTCATTATAATGTAACTTTGATTATTCATTTGCTATTTAGTTCATGAGTGAGTGATGATATATGTTTTGGCTTTTATTGGGAATATTAGCAACAGCCAGTAACTCAGGAGTTCATGCCGGTGCCTGTGTACTTTTGGAAGAAAAGTTGGGCAATGATCTGGTCAGCTTAGCTAGCAGGCATCACTTCATGGAACTAATGGTAGTCAAAGTGTTTGATACATTGAGAGGACCAATAGTTAGTGGACCAAACATCCAGTTGTTTCAGAGATTTGGTGAGTAGTGGGGCTCGATTGACCGATCCGACCACAAACGTGTATTGAAGGTCTGTAGATTCCATCACATCGGCTCTAAATCCAGTTCAGAATGACCTCATACAGTTCATTCAGTGCTCAGGACCTTACAGAGTTTCAGTTAAGGGACGATTACCTACCAAGAGCTTCTGCAACAATTTCTCGGAGCAGAGTCTAAGTCAGGCAGTGTGAGTGTTCATAGTCACCCTGACCCTTCCACTCCGCTAGGTGGATGGCGTAGCTGATACACAGTTTGAATTTTTTCCTTTTTCGCTCCCAATTCCGTCTGACTGCACGTGAACTGTCAGCTTTCGGTCACTTCGACACATTCGTACATACATGTAAGGTCTATCTGAAGGTCTGGCTTACATAAGCATGTGCTTCGTCTGATCCAAAGAATGATCTTCAGTTACTCTGTGAGTTAGACAGCTACAAGAAGACACAGGATGCTGTTGCTAAAGCTGTCATAAAGTCATTCACTGGTCACTTATGGCATGTGAGTGAAATTCTGGTCGGTCTTGCCTTCTTATTTAATTTGACTCTGAAGTTTCTGCAGAGGTGAAGTCTGTCATGGTTGCAGCGATAGACGTCAAAACAGCAGATTATCCTCAATGCATTGCCTTCACTACAACACTTCATCAGAAGCAGCTGTCTGACTTTGTGTGGTAACACAACAGGTAACTTTTCACAGCATTGGATATACCACAACATTTCCTAGCCTACAATCTAGATACATGGGACAGTGACAACGACTACATTGTTGCCCAACAGAAAGTGAGAAGTCTGAAAGTTGTCAATGAAACCGAGCGCTTAGTGGCTTGATCCAGAGTTTCAATGGAGTCCTAACAAATCAGGAGGAACAGAAAGAGTTCTTGCTGCAAGTCGTAGAGAAACACCGACCTGACTTTCGAAATCCAAACAAGTTCACATTTACTACCGCTAGTGCAGCAGCAACAACATCAGCATCCGCAGAGACAAATGATTAACATTTCTGACATTTTCTGTCATTGTTTGTGTAGTACTGATTGTACTATGTGTTGATTATTACACACAGTCACACACAACACACAGTACAGTATTAGTAACTTAAGGAATTCTGCAGTAATTAGCAACAGCCATTGACCTCCTTCGAGCATTTTGACAAGATTTTGAGTCTTCTGACTTCTTGTGTTGAAATTGACATTATACGACAATATCGGAAAAATGCCACATATTGTAAAACTTCATCAGTGTTGAGCTACCAGTAAATATTATCAGAATACATCAAAATTTTGTGAGATTCTCTATTTTAACATTAAGAACACATTTGGAGGGTGGGAAGACGAAAATTACAAACTTTATTTTTGAGTGGCACCCTAATATATATACACATATGTATGCTCATATATGTATAATATATATATATTATATATATTATATACATATGTACATACATATATAAATATAAATACTTATATATACAGACTCTTTATACATATATATATATGTACATATATTATGTATAAATACATATATATACAAACTTATATACATATATATATATACATATGTTCATATATATATATATAAATACATATATATATACAAATATATATACATATATATATCCATATAAATATATACATATATGCACATATATAGATATATTCATTCATTATATACAAACAGATATGTACATATACAAACATATATACATATACATGCATATATATACATATTATACTGTACATATACATATATATGTGCATATTCTTAGGGTCTCATGACGGAGTCCTAACCGGTCCTGGGATGGGCCATAGTCTTGGTTGGATAGTTTCCTTTGCTGAGCCTGAGGGGACACCTCTAGTGGGGAAAGTTTCCTAGGATGTAGAATAAGGGGCGGTTAGGAAATCTCTGATAACCCAGCCTTCGTGCTAGTTGTCTTGTCCGAGATCTTCCTGGGTGCATATGGTAGTCAAGCTAGTTCGTGGCTTGTGCCATTTATGAGTTTACTTAAGCTTAAGTTTGCTCCAGTTTGTGATGTTCGTCAGCCCGTTGCTGAGTTGCAGACTTGTGTGTTGGGCGCTTCTTCGTCACGAGAGCGAACCCTTCTTCCACCGTCGTTCTACGGTTGGGTAATGTATCGTTTGAATTGTTGTTGAGTTAGAATTACACCTTTTAACTAGATACGAGCGTTTGAGTATTTGATTAGGAGTGAACTCGCAACAATATACATATATCTTTACCATGACACTTTCGGACTATCGAACCTTCGGACAAGGAATTTATCAACGTAAAATACGGGAGTATGCCTACCCACAAACATATATTTCTACATAGCCTATATGTTTTACCATGAAATCTTTGGATTATCGAACCTTCGGACTATCGAACCTTCGGACTATCGAACCTTCAGACTATCGAACCTACGGACTATCGACCTGTTCCCGTTGCGGCTAGATTAATTGCATCATATCGGTGTTGTAGGCAAGTATTAAACGCGAATTTATAAAGATCTTGCAAGGAAGTTATAATCATTTGCATTGTGTAAGAATAAGCTGCATTCGTGTTTTTCATGATAACAGAGGGCGTTGACACACGAACTGGTGTTAGATCGGAAGTTTGGAAAGCGACAGATAGGCCTAGTAACGACGGAAGATATCTTCTCTCCAGGTTCACAGGACGATCCAGTCGAGACCGATTCCGGAATGGATTCCCCTGGACTCACGACCGACCTCAGACATGGGGAACACGACCTCCAGACAACGACGAACTTGACCAAAGCTTGAAGGTTATCTCTGGTCTTTGGCAAATACCAAACCATTTCGAATGCAGTCCGTCATGATAGACTATGAACATTTCAACTCTAATCATCGCTGTTCTTAACGCATGGAAGAGGCTAAGCTCAAGTCGCCTGCTAACCATAGGCCTATATAACCCACAGAATGCATCTGGCTCATTTCCCCATGTTCTCTCAACTTAACCAGTCTATAATTATAGACTCATTCTCTGCGTTCCTCGTGACGGGTAATGAAAGTTACTTAGGACAAGACTAAGTGAATATGGCCTACTGCAGCTGTGGACCATATCGAATAGCCACTTAAACGTTGTTCATAATTTCCGTTTGTCCCAAGTTTGCGACAACCATAAAAATTGTAGTTCTGTAATAATTCAAGTTTCGCTCTGCAGAGTACGCTCATCAGAATACTTGTAGGGCTTACATGCATAGGCCTACTTAGTCAGATCAGAAGCACTACAAGATATTGCCAGACAAAAATGTAATGTAAACTTATTTCGCGTCGATGGCCACTGAGAAGTATATGACCATAATGAGAAGTGCACCGGTGATATATTATTCCGTTTTTCACTTGAATGTTTTATTGCAGGATTTTTCTCATGTTTGCATATCACTAAGTTTTCTTAATTAGTATTAGTAGGTTTCCGAACCCATGGCGTAGATTCAGTCTTTATTTCTAGTGCAGTGTGCGAATTTAATTTTCTGCGGTTATTACAACTGTCTTTAGGCCTACACGCAGAAGCGGTTTGCACATTAGGCCTAATACTAAACTGAATTCATTTTATTCAGTGAATCTTATTGTGACTAAAATCACTTATTTGGGGTTGTAAATAGCTAAACTAATTTGAAAGCCGGGTTCAGAATTAGTGTTAGTTGCAACACAATGCAGACTCGTGTAAATAGCCACTAGTCATAAGCCCGAGTCCGCATCTCGTTATAAGGGCGGTATCACGTGTTGTAAGCTGCGCTCTTAAGCTCTTCTTCTTATGCTCTCTTCGGCTGAGTTTTGGCCAAGAAATTATTAGCAGACATATTTTGAAAAGCACAAAACCCGTGTCAAATCGAATACCAAGTAGGACTTTGTATGAATGGCACGTGAGAAATGTCGCAGCAGACAAACCTGCCATCCCACCACCCTCTGCAGGGCCTTCTTCTTTCACACTCACGAGTTCTCCCTTAACGTTTGCTATTAGCAACACTGTATATTTAACTACATTCAAATGCCCCGTTGAGTACAAACTGATTTTTATATAGAGTTCAGATTGAGTAGGCTAAAAACTGTTGTGTGTAGATAGCTTGGCTTGACAAGAAATACCAACTAGATTCTTATGGTTTCAGACAAATTTTCCCCGTCACAGTTCTATACAGACCAAACTATTCAGGTTCCGATCAAGTATCATGAAAGAAAACTTGAAAAGATCAGCCTAAGCAGCAAAGACTCCTCCTAAAATGTCGTCTTACTTGTACGAATACAGGTGGAGGCAGCTCATGGCTTCAAATAAAGTTGTTTGAATATATCGGTGATCCACAACCGGATCAGCGAAACTGATATATAATTTAGGGTCAAGCGGAAAGCCTGGCCCATGACTAGTAGGAAAGACGGTCCGATTTCCAATGGCGGGAAATGAATAGAGATATCTACTGTATATGAAAAAATAATGAATCAATCAATATTTTATTGACCACCAGGATATTAACAAAAGTACGTTGTTCTAACAATCGTATACAGGGTGTCAATAGGTAAACCCAAAAGTATATGGTTCCGCTAACCGGGTTGCCATATTTACATCAGTTATTAATCGATTGGCATTATATTGATGGTCACCATTTAATACAATACATCTTCCGACAATCGCCTGATAAAGTGTCAATAGTTAATTCTACTGCAAGGGTTTAAGGCTCCTCACAAGGTTGGCAACAGCCAACAGTACACCAAACGTCAGCTGCATACTAACACAGCAGTTCATGCACAATTGCACATAGTAACTTATAATAGGAACCACAGAGTATAGTGCTATGAATATATATCCCAACAGTACCATCAATGATCAATTAAGTAGAGGCTAGTGGGCTGCAGCAGAGGATTTTCTCATAAAGGACAATTTACTAAACTAGTGTGCAGCTGCTCTGCACTGAAGAAGGCAGTTCTCTATAATCGCTCAGGTGAACTGTAGGCTGGCATAATTTCTTCACCTTGTGCTTTACAAGGTTACATTAGAGTATCAACATGCTGCTACAATAAAACCGTAATGTAGCTCCTCAACTTTGACATTTACCTCCAATCAATCCCTCTGCCCCTCCATTATAACTGGCAGAGACAGAAAATACCTTATTTCACCAATCATAACTAAACAAAGTAGATTTAAAAATGCAATTATGTAGGTCACCGAAGTTTAACACAATTGCAATGGAGTTCCTTGTGTCTTTTAAATTAATAATATAATGAAACAGAAATCTCTCTGCATGCATGCCTGCATCTGTGGTGTAACGCTGTTTCGACAATAATGGCTTACGTCATTCTACGTTGTCATAGCAACGCGAGATAATGCAACACGACATGTGGGGCGAGACGTGGTGGAGGGACGGACGGACGTTGAAGGAGGAAAGAAGGAGGTACGGACGGCCGTCGGCCAGGACGGACAGAGAAGTACGGGGAGAGGGAGGGTACGGGGATGGAGGGTGGGGAGGGAGGAAGGGACGGACGGACGGACGGACGTACGGAGGCAGGGATGGAGGAAGGGAGGAGACACGCACGATCGCCGCGAGAGCCGTGGGGGAGGGACAGACGGACGTTGAAGGGAAGGAGGTACGGGCAGCAGGGACGGACGGCAGAGAAGTAGGGGGATGGAGGGAGGGTACGGGGATGGAAGAGAGGTACGGGAGGGAAGGGGACGGAGGGAGAGGGAGAAGACTTATGCCAATCATAGCACTAGAAGGCGCAACTCTTGACATTTTCAAATTGTTTTTAACTGTCTTAGGACGGGCAAACATCTAGTTTATGATAATACTGAATGACCTTTTTCTCTAACAATACGATTAAAATTTATATAGCAGAAACTAAAGGAAGCTCAGTCTTAATTCAGCATGTACATGTAGGTTTACCATTTGCAGCATTATGCAGTCTGACAGCATACAGATAAATAACATATCGGAGTCACAACTGATAGGAATCCAAAGCGCAATTTGTGAAAGCAGCAGGCGAAACCTAGCCTGCAGTGTTAGTTTCAAGTCGCTTTCTTGGACCTGCAACAAAGGCATAAAACCACAACACTATATTAAACAAATACATCTATGAAAGATAAACAACTAATTCTAACCTGGATTTCTCTTTAAAAAAATCTGGAAAAACTATCATAGCCCTTAAGCCCTAAGCTAAAATCTCACAAAACTTGCATTTTAATGCATGAAAACATTTTCCAGTTCCTAAATATTGAGCATGTCTTTGAATTTTCCTTTGATATTTAATTGTTCTTATGACTACAGTTTTACAAGACATTAAGATTTGGTTTAGTACTCAACACTTGCAGGTTTTATTCTCCGATATGATTTTTTACATCCAATTACCTAAATGAATGTTTGAATACAATACCACGCAATATAATAACCCCCAGGCAGAACAAAGCTGTTAAACAGCATCGAAATGGTTAGAAGTGTTCATGGCAAGTAAACTCTTCATCCATCAGGCAAACCTCAACATATCATTCTCTCTCTCTCTCTCCTCCCCTCCCTCCCTCCCCGTCCCCTCCGCCTCCCCTCACTCTCTCCTTTCCCTCCCTCTCTCCCTCCTCTCTCTCTTCCTCTCTCTGGAAATTTCAGGGTCTAAGGCCCATTCATCGACTAAATGCGAATGGAAGACGAGTCAGCCGGTATCGGGGGCTCAGTGTAGTCGCTCCTCTCGCTCTGCTTAGAGGGGGTAGTGGTGGTTCCGTTTGCCCACACAGCAACTATGCAAACAGAACCGTGCATTCTCTATGTTAGGCCCTAGGGTTTGGAATAGCCTCCTCGGGAGCTACGCCTGTTCCCTAGATCATGTACTGATACTTTTAAATGGCCATTTGAAAATTTACCTTTTTGCCCGGGCTGGAGTTGGGAGCGCTTCTAGAGTAGTTACCTTGAAGGGGCACTACATACATTTTTGAATGAATGAAGGAGTATGTTTTAGATGAAATGTGCTTTCATTGCATAGGGACCCTGGGCAAGTCCTTCACTCGCAAGTGCTCCTGCACTTTGGCGTGAAACTCCGATTCAGTGTCCGTGCTGTAGGCGGGAGCGCCTGAGTAGAAATCTTGGAGGGGCACTATAACAAGTGCTCATACATACATACATTGTACATCTCTTTATGTCCAATACCTGATATCTGCTTCTGTCTTGTGAAGTAATTCTGTCCAACACGTGTCGCTTTCCAGTTATCATCACTGCAGTTGACCTTTGACCTCAACAGCCAAGTTGTTACTATGGTTTCGGTTTGGTTCGGTCCACACAGTTGACATTGGCCTGAAGCAACAGTTACTATTAACTC
>JACEVL010002525.1:0-16175 GCA_020284085.1 Aporrectodea caliginosa
GATGCACACTTCTTGCGACTATATATCGCTGAAGTCTGCGCATTGAAGTGTTTATGTACTTTGCAGGGTGTAGATATTGACTTTCGAAGGCGATTCGCTTCTAAAATGAGTGCAATAGATATTCCTTGATATATACACTGTGTCCTGAAAAAAGGGACCCCTATTGGTAATATGAAAACAAACTAGTAAATGTTCATCGATTTTTAAAATTCCAAGACCATTTTAATCCTGACATAATTTGCTAAATACTGGTTAAAGTATAAAAGTTTTTGTTATTTAATAATGACGTCATAATGACGTCATTTTCATCAAAATTCAAGTGTCAAGGACGGCACAAAAATCATATAACATTTTCAATATTATTTTAAACTGTCATTTATCAATGATAAATTTTAGTTTAATTTAATTTTATATTTGAATAATATTAGACTACAAGGCGTGCTCAAAGTGTCCGCCTTCGGCCTCAACACAAGCTTCAAGACGAGCGCGCCATTGGCCAATAGCAGCATCGATAACCAGCTGATCAAATTCATCCCAGGCATTAACAATACGCGCACGGAGTTCTTCAATGTCTCTGATCTTTGTCCTGTAAACCTTCTCTTGCATTAGTCCCCAAATCTTGTAATCAACGGGATTTAAGTCCGAGCTGTTTGGGGGCCAAAGATTAGGAGGTATGAAATCCGGAGTTTCCTTTGTCACCAGTTCAACAGTTTCAAGAGCTCGGTGAGCTGGAGCGCCATCTTGTTGAAATGTGCAATAATCTGAATATTCGCGGATATCAGGCAACAACTTTTCCGACAGCAAACAATCCCGGTAATAAGCTCCATTTATTTTCACCTCTGGTTCTATCAAATGGATTTCCGTTCTACCAAGAGCCGATACATCAACCGAAACCATGACTGACCGACTAAAATGTCGAGCGAGTAGGCTACGAAGCAAACGATCAGCTATTTCAAGACGTCATTATGACGTAATTTTTTTAACTGGGCCGTTCATAAATTACAAATTTGTTGATAATTATGTCAGGATTAAAATGGTCTTGGAATTTTAAAAATCGATGAACATTTACTAGTTTGTTTTCGTATTACCATAAGGGGTCCCATTTTTCAGGACACAGTGTATATTATATTCGTTTAATTGAGCTCAATTGCTGACATACCGCAGCCATTTACACGAGAGAAGAAATGTCTGAGAAAGTTAATAAAAATAAAATCAAATAAACAAACAGTTAAAGAATTGATCGGTCATAGTCAGAAAGTGGGGGCCATGGTCGAATTGTATTGTATTGTATTGTATTTGAACACTTGTTATAGCGCCCCTACCAGATTGCCCATTCAGAGGCGCTCCCGACTACTGCGCGGACGCTGAATCGGAGTTTCACGCCAAAGCGCATGAGCAATTGCGAGTGAAGGACTTGCCCAGGGTCCCTACGCGGCGGCTTTGAGGTGGATTCGAACCCGCAACCCTCCAGCTGCAAGGCACCGAACATACCCCTATACCACCGCGCCCCAGTTGTAATGTGTTGTGTTGTATTGTATTGTATTGTATTGTACTCCACGTTTATAATGCGACCGAGCCACCCGCAGTAAAAGATCCGAGAAATTAATCTCTGATAAACCGACCGACCCGGAATCGAACCCGGGCCGCCGGCGTGGCGAGCGGGCTACCGAACCCACTCGGCCACTCAGGAGTCTGTACAGTACTCGGGAAATGTAATTTCTGTCGTCCTTTCTTGGAAGCTCAAAGCTGTGAGGGCGAGAGCGCAGACTATATGGCCTGTGAACCCTTGGTGGAAACAGGTCGAGCAGGACGTGCGTGTTCTGTCGCATCACAGCTCGCAACAGCCGGCCCTCGATGTCGCGTACAAGCGCATCAACGCTCATGATGTCGGGCGGTAGAAATCCCAAACGCTGCATCTTGTTATGGAATCGCTCGAGCCTTAACCGGTCCTCAGCTGTTGTTAGACCCCACCAAGCCAGGGCGGCGTAGAGGAGGCGCGCAGTAGTTGTAGCTCTGGCGACGGTATGGAGGGCCGCTGATTGCAGTCCATGAGCTCCATGAGCTCTCAGGACGCTCAGGGCGTAGATGGAGGAAGAGCAGGAACCTAGGATACGATCGACATGCGCAGAAGCACGCAGGTCACTGGTGATTGTTACTCCGAACACCACCATGGAGTCAACCCTCTCCAGACCTGGGAGCGGTGGAGGGAGGGTAACCCCTTGACCGTCGGATGAGCACCATCTCCCGAGACTTAGTTGCATTGAGCTTTAGGTGGCTATGAGTGGCCCAGGTCTCAGTTGCATCATGCTCCGTCGTCAGTGATGGTCGCATCGAAGCAGGAACGATAAGGTATGTATCGTCCGCATACTTGACGATTTTATTCTGCTGATGGACAGGTTGCAGATCTGAGGCGTTGACGACAAAATCAGATGGGCCGACGCCGGATCCTGGACCACACTGGAATTGATGGGAGTTGGCTCTGACTGGCGCCCACCGTAGCGCGTAGAGTGACTCCGACCCTGCAGAAAATCGATCAGCCAGTTGTAGATGCTATCAGGCATATCGAGTTGGGATAACTTTTGAGCAAGGACGGAGTGGCGGACAGTGTGGAACGCCTTTGAAACATCTAGAGAGATGACAGTCACGTGTTCCTCGGTCTGCAGGAAGGAGGTGATATGATGAACCATGGATATTAGCGCTGCAGTTGCTGAACCCGACGGCCGGTAGGCATACTGATCACTGAGGAGGTGAGACATTGGAGGGCTGCAGAAGGCAGGATACATTTATGTTTGTACAATCTCCCTTTCAACAAGTCGGGATAAAATCCGGACGATGGAGATAGGTCTGTAATCAGCAGGGTTTTGCAGTTGATCGACCTTTGGTACTGGGTGAATGATTGCCATTTTTCACAGGATCGGCAAGTAGCCACAGAGAGATTGATGAGGTGTTAGGGGTCTGCGGGTATACCCGTACCCGCGGGTTTACCCGTACCCGACCCGTACCCGCGGGTCGGGTACGGGTCGGGTAGACATTTTACTGGTCGGGTCGGGTACCGGTAGGTGCATTACGGGTACGGGCATACCCGGTTTTACCCGTACCGAAGTGAAATTTTGGGGTAACATGTTAATGTGAGTCTTGCACTTACTATAACTGGCGGTATCCTGTGTGAGTACCATATCCTTCTGTTGATCTATGTCCCTGCACCTTAGTGAGCTTGACATTCATTTATAGATGCTCAATTTACAGCTACAAATGACTTGTTTCCATTAACACAATCCGATCGTAGTATTTTTACATAATATCTAATCGGAGTTTCAGCCCCGACAACCGGGGTCAGGGGTCTCTGATGCCGAGCCTGGCAGTTCAGCAGCCGTGTTTTCTTTAAAAGAGTTTGTGGCAGTTATGGTAGTTGAGGCTTGACATAGTTGAAGCACCAGGTCTTTCATTCATTTACGTCTGAGAAATACTTAAATTATTCAATTAGCGGTAGGCTATTTGTGGCAAACTGCCGTGTTATGGTTGGCTGCATAAAACTCATCGTGGGAAGGCCTATTAATTACGTGGCGGGTACGGTACGGGTACGGGTATACCCGCGGGTACGGGTCGGGTTGGGTAGTAATTTTGAGTACGGGTCGGGTACGGGTACGGGTAATGGTCCTGTTTTACGGGTACGGGTCGGGTAGCAAAAATGCTCTACCCGCAGACCTCTATGAGGTGTGCAAGAACTCCAGAGCATGCAGGGGCAGTCAGTCTCAGGTACCATGCTGGGAGGCGATCAGCACCATCAGCTGTATGGTGCAGCCGGTCGAGAATGTTAAAGACTCTTTGTTTGTTTGTAAATGGCCGATCAAGTGCCACTGTTGACTTCTCGGGTGGCTCTATGTAACCATCGTCGGTTGATATCCTTGCATAATGTGTCTTAAAATCTTCAGGAGAAGGTGCACTTTTTGGCTCTCCCCTGTCTCGCCCTTTTGCAAGATCATTGACTCGCCTCCATAGTTCTTTAGGTCCATCTCGGGGGTGAACTCCACGCAGGTGAGCTTTGGAGGCTCGCTCGATGCATTTGCCCACACGCCGGGCACAGGCTGAGGCCTCTTCGGTGCGTCCTGCTCTCATCAGCCTGTTCTTTCTTCTGAGGAGTTGTTTGCACTCTGGAGTGATGAAGAAAGGGTCAAGGGAGGTGCGCATAGGGTATACATGGTTGAGGCGTCCCAATGCCTCGATGTAGAATTGGTCCCAGGCAGGCTGAGCTTCATTGATGGTAAAAATATCAGATAGGTCAGCTTGGGAGAGGTCTCTGAGAAGGGCTGCGTGCTGTTGAGGAGTACGTCTGCGAAGTGACTTTTACAGGACGTTTGCTTCGGCTTTTAACTGGCCCATCAGAGGTGGCAATGATGGCTTTATGGTCTGTTTGTGACGATGTGACGATTTTTGTGCTGGTGTAACATGGTTGTGATACGAATAGTCTGTCCAGGATGTTGTCGCCACGAGTTGGTTGGTGGACTAGAGGGATCAGTCCGGTGCTTTGTATCACCTCACATTCTTCAAGACCATTTAACCCTTTCGTTCCCAGTGACTCCATTTGGAGTCATTAGTGTAAATTAGTTTTTTACAGAATTATTTCAATTTCTAGTAACCAGGGTTAATTTGTTTTCAACATTCATATAATACTGAATCTTTCCAGATAGGCTAGCATAATTTTGTCTACCTAGATGGCGCTGCAATAATAGTCTTAACATTGGCCTTTAGAGACGAAGTTTCTTCTTTCGTTTAGCAGCCGTTTTTCTTATGTAACAAAAGAAATCCAAAAGTAAGAAAATTGTTATGTTGCTTTTTGTATATCCTTTAGCTGTCAAAAGAGTTGTTATGTTATTTAATGAAATAATTCCAGAGAAAAAGTGAGTTTTGAACATGACTCCATTTGGAGTCAATGGGCATCAAAGGTTGAAATATGTATAGTATTACATTTCTCGCTGTTTCTGTGTGACTATTTTGACTCAACAGCAAATACTAAAACCGCTTCTCCAATTACTGAGAAATAACTTTTGATGCAATTTCTTCTAATTTTAATATTGTGACACTATTTCCAAAAGACCAAGTAAGTAAATGGTCTCTGCAGCAACAGCCTTCTTCACGCTACAAGAAGAAATTCAGTCATACATTTCAATGGGAGAAAACTGTCTTCTCCAAAACCATGTGACATCCTTTGGAAACATAATGTTCAGTGAACCCCCAGACAATCAATCTCCACTGGAATACTTTCAACATTTCTTCTCACAAGCATTGATTGAGCATATTGTGGAGCAAAACAACATATATGCTGTTCAGTGTGCATCCAGTTTCCAAACAGACTTATAGTTGAGATGGAACAGTATTTGGGAGTGCTCATGAGGATGGGCATAGTTCACATGCCAAGATACCAAATGTTCTGGTCAAGGCAATTTAGATTTCCTCATGTTGTCCCCTAAACTCGAAGAAAGAGTTGAAGACAGTGGATCTAGGAGCCGCTAATACAGCTGTTCATGCTAATTCTGGTCTAGCTGTGGTACGATGGCTTGATAACTTCTCAGTTCAGCTTTCATAAGCCCACACTGCAATGGAGCCAATGACCTCAATCAAGAGCTGGGACAGGAAACAGCACAACTTTTCTATGTCAGCATCCATGCAGTGCCGGCGCCAGGATTTCAAGTTTGGATGGGGCTAAAGCTCCAAAACCTTCCCTTTTGTCCCCTCTTCCTTGTGATTTGCAGTGATTTCCCACTTTTTGGAGGGGGGGCTGAGCCGCAGTTAGGGGGCTTAGCCCTCTAACCCCCTGGCGCCGCCTCTGCATCCATGTCCAGCTATTGTCAAAGAATATAATGAGTACATGGGTGATGTGGATCTCTTCGACATTATAATGTCACTATATGCAAGGTTGACCATAAGAGTCCAAAGTGGTACAGGCACATATTCTTGAGGGTGCTGAACTTAGCTGTGGTCGATGATTGGCTGTTATATCGTCTACACAGGAAGAACAGTAGAACCAACCAAAACGAGAATAGTTAGATCTCGTTGAGTTCACAGCAATCATCAGTGAGGCACTTGTACAGGAAAACAAGCTGCCACCAACAGTCACTCGAAAGCGTGGACGTCCGTCATTGACCGCAACGGCAGAAGAGCTACTGCCATCCATTCCAACTTCAGACGATGGATCAGGAAGACTAACTTTTCCCAGGAAAAGATCTGTAATAATACTGTTGTCAGTGATGTGATGCGGTTTGACAGCATCGGACACTTTCCAGCTCATTCGGAACCAAAGCAAAGATACTTACTTACTTCACTGCCAAATGTGTATCACAAAGGACAAAACTGTTTTCTTACTTATCACACATGTTAATTACGACTCTACACTTAGTTACACACTTGTTTGTGTCAACTGAATTTTAAGTTTGTTTTTGACGTTCATCCATTGAGTCCCATAGACGCCAAATGGAGTCATTGTAAAAAAATGTCAAAAAATTAATTTTTCTTTGAAAATTCATTCTATTATGTTTCAGACTATGTTACTTATTAAAAATAATTCACCAAAATATTTTTTCATTAATCAAAACTAAATTGGGAATGAAAGGGTTAAATCGCCTCCGAGTATTAGCAACGCGCCTGGTTCTGTCAGTGAGATCGTCTCAAGCCTAGATAGCAGGATGGTTTTCTCGTATATGGGCCTCGGAGGGTGGTAGAGGGTACCGACGTATATCACACCGATTGGATGTATTACCCGGATCCAGAGCAGCTCGAGATTTCTAACGTCGTCGGTAACATGGTATTCTGAGGCTGGGTATTCATCCCGAACCAAGATGGCTACCCCGCCCGCTCGCCGGGCAAGCCGATCTCGCCGAAATAGGTGAAAACTCTCGGTGCGGAGGGTGCTCTGCAGATGATGGGTCTTGTAGTGAGTCTCTGTGATAATTGCAATTCCCATGTCATATCCGTTTAGGTCTGCAAGCAAATTGTTCGAGAGCATATGGCTTGGCCAGCGAACGAGCGTTGATGACATATATGCCTGGTGGCGAACGTATTGAGGAACGCGATGACCGTGTCGGCAGGGCAGAAGTTGGGTGCCGTGGAACAGTGACTAGGCAGCGGCTCAGAGTTGTTCGGTGAACCGTACCAGCCAAGCGTGCTGACGATAGTATAACTTCTATCGCGCGTTGTTTCCTCACGCCTGCTCGACACCCCCTATAACGAAGGAGGTGGAGTTCTGTATTTTAAGGACCCACTCATCTTGTACACAGGATTAACACCTTCAGCAGACTTTAAAAAATCTGTCATGAATCAAGTCAATGGTCAACAGCAAGCACTTTGCTATCGTGTCTACCCCTGCACATGTTTAAGTAGAACAATCGTCACTACCAACGGGCGGAGCTGTTTGGACAGTTTCATATTTTAGCGCGCGATTATAAGGTCAATCTATTTTATGACTATATGGCCGACCAAACAATTCATATTCGAAAATATCACGGGTGATAGAGTCTTTTGAAGAATTCTATGTTTCAAACCATCTATAGCTGTAGAGAAGCAGCCTCCTTAGATTTTCTGAGGATACTCTGCTTAGACAGAAGGTGCCTAGGAAATGCGGCCGTGATATGATTTGTTTATCTTGCAGCGATTGGACCTATACCTGACCAGAGAAGTAAACAGAGAGCAGAGACATGTCCCCCACTTTTAAGAGTGAGGATGACATGGTATACAGTTGTCCCCCAATCTTTTGCCAGAACGATTAAAAAGAATTAAGGAGTTTGTTTATTATTATTCTGTTTATGTCGTTTCGCACTTTAGAAAATTATTTTCTGAAATCATTTTTACCCACACTCAGACTTTTAGGATGTTATGTTCTTCTTCCGGTTTTATTGGCAGACTTTGTGTTTATGTAAAGTGTTTGCAATTTGTTAAACATTCGTGTTTTATTGTTGATAAAAGTCAAGTAGCTTAATTAGAAAGGTGCTAATTTCACCAGCATTGTCAGCAGAATCAGTGCGTAGTTTTAGCAGCTTGCGTCGGTTAAAGACTTGGTTTTGCAGCCCAATAGTACAGAGCAGATGAAACACGGTGTCTGTTTGTTACACATATAAAAATATTTTAGGCAGCTTGAACTTGGTTTAGCTGGAAGGACACTTTATTTTGAGAATTTATAATAGGAAGAACTTGTTTGGTTCTTTTGTACTACTCTATGTAGTTCATAAACCTTTTCAATTTCAACATTCATGCACTCACCTGTATGCACATTGCACAATCTCAACGGGAAAGTCAGCATCCGTACACATTTCACACACACTCAACTTTTATACTTGATTACAAGACTCCATGCACAATAGCCACCTCAATTGCTCATTCCATACTCGACTACTGTAATTCCATCTTTTACAACATCGACTCTTCTCAAATCAAACGCCTGTAAACAGTCTAGAACGCTCTCGCCCGCTCAGTCACGAAAACTCCCGAACACCACCACATAAACCCTACTTCATTGGCTTAAAGTTCCTCAGCGCATCCATTACAAAATAGTATCTCTTACCTACAATGCCCTTCAAACGTCTAAACTCTCTTACATTCGCCAGCTAATCACCATCTAACCGCCTGGGTCTACTCGCTCATCATCATACCTTTCTCTATCCCGGCCTCCAGTCTCATCCTCTCTGAAATTCTGCAACCGCTCCTTAGTCTATGCTAGTCACCAGCTCTTTGGAACGGACTCCCAAAAGACCTCCACCAGTTTGCTCATCCTCCCATCTCCCGCTTAACTCCACCACTCCTCCGCTTGCACTCTCCTCTTCTACTTTCCACTCACGACTGAAAACCGAAGATATCCTATTCTGATTCTACTCCTGCGCCACCACACGACCACCATTATCACCGATTTCCACCGTAGAACCTCGGCTTGACCTCCCCGGATTTTGACCTGGCACCGAAACGAACAGAGGAGTTTGGCTATTGCGGACTTGATTTGATATAGCGCCGCTGATAAGCTGGTCTCCCTGACGTGGCTTTTATGGAAGCTGAGAACTTTTCGAAGATTTACATTACATTACATTACAACTTCGCATTCGTGTCAATCTGAAAACTTACACAACGGCAGAGTAAAGCAATACAAGATTATGATGCAATTCATTCTCAAACAGTTAATCGCGAAATACACAATCAAACAACATTCGTACCCCTCATTCGAGTCAATACATATGCGAAACAAATCATCGTCATTCACAGCATTTGTGCAATCCACCTCGTATACATGAAACTGTTCCTTTGACTCTCTTTCACTTAATTCGACATGCTCTGCATCAGTTGCTACCTCCTGAGAAAACTATAGTATAGTCGCTACGCCATAGGGCACATAACATAGTTATATCTAATGCCGACTCTCTAGCCCGTAAAACCATTGTCATTCGGATGCTATATGTTTAAATTAATTTGATGAACTTTGTACACCAAAGTGCGGTTTGCAATTGGTTTTTACTTACTTACTTAAAGTGGCGTACCAACACTAAGGTCAGAAAATCCAGACTAGACTAAACAGCCATGGATTTAAACACTTCCCCTGGATTACTAATACCAAGGTAAAATAGTTCACCGGATTGGATTAGATTCAACAGTAACTTCTTATTGACGACGAATCGACAACGAATCAACATCAACAGTTCATCTCATCGACGTATATTGGGTGGACACAGCATGGCACTGCTAAAGTTGTACTGTGAAGTCAAGCCTGCACCTACTGAACTTTCTGCCATGCATGACGTCAGGCAGAGCTTATTAACATAATAGGTTCTGTGTCCATACAATCAACGAACACATAAATAACGCATCCAATAAACGTCAATGATAGGATCATTGCCGGCTAGCCATTTGCGTGCCTGTGACGTCACGCATGGCAAACGGCTAGGCTTCAGCTTGAATCTCTTATGCTGTGTCCACCTAGTATACGTCGATGGTTCATCTGGCCTGATCGTTACTGTTCCCTCTGAATCTGGCACACAGCTCTATTTATACTCTTAACCCTCAGAGGCTAACCTGGGGTGAATTTTTCACCCCACTGTCAGTATTTGCGCTGAATTTTTTACAGCTTTGGAGTTATGCCGTGCGCCTTTGTGTATCTGTTCATAGATGACTTTTGCTTAATTCCATATATTTTGTCTTACTTATTTTGGATGAATGATCACGTGACTGACGTCATACCGTGGCCATTTTTATTGGTAATTTGTGTGAAAGATGTCTCGACGGTTATCTGCTGCTAAAGCGTTACTTGTGTGTAGATGACTGTAGACTCGATGATTGTGCTGATAGTTGACTTTAGTTAGGTTTCCTAGTTTTGCAGTTTTATGTTGAACTTGGTACAATTACCATTGTTGATCGAACATGGTTTAATTTTATATCACATGCCTCAAATAGTGAGGGGTGAAAAATTCACCCCAGGTTATCCAATGTGTGATTTTTTTATAGGTTAGCCTCTGAGGGTTAAGGGGGGGGGGAAGGGAACACACAAGTCAAGGCCTCGGTGACATGACTCTAAACATAGCCGGGGGCAGTGCTTAAAGTGTTCATGGACGGTCATGGACGGCGCCCAGGCACTTATTTTCAAGGCTGGACGCCGTCCTGCCACTTATTAGGCAGCACCGCCTGGACGCCGTCCATGCAGCGTCCATGCAACAGTGTAATTCCTCTACGTCACTTTCAACAGCATTTAATTTTTTTAAGATTCCAATGAAATTTCATGTTGTCATTTTGATTTCTGAATTTGTTCTACCGTGTAAATGTAACTTGTTTCTCCACCTCATTCCTGACTTGTACATTCTAGTTAACTTTTCATCAAACCGCACGTCATAAATTATAGGCTACGCGCTTCCGGTTTTATCGTCTGAGTTTTCGTAGACCCTAACATAAGGCTAACAACTAGGGCCTAGTTTACGATCTAATCTGTCTGTCACATGACTCACATCCACTGTGAGTCTTGTCTTGACTGTTTCATAACTGAATGAACTTATCAAGTTAAATGACTTCAATACAACGCATTGATGCAATACACCTAGACCTATAAAACACCAACTGTCCCAGTTTTACGTATTTCACCAGCAAGCCCCAGAAACTGTTGAGAGACAACATACGACTTCATGATCATATAGGCTATTCGTTTATTGAGTTAACAACAGACAAAACGCTGTAGGTATAAAACTTACAAAGAAAAACAAAGTCAAGAAAACAGGCCAGAAGGAAGTAATTATGGCTTAATAAGAGTTGAAAATTGTCAATTGGAATTAAATGAATTGTTTCGTTATACAAAACTCAGCCAACTCCGCATGACGATGCCCTTGCCCTACCAGTCACATTTTGTTCCGGAGAGCATTTTCTAGGCTTCGTCTCACAATAAGTCAACTGAGGAAAACTATGTGTGCCACAGGATTGAAAAGCCTACTGAGAATATCTGCTAACAAGGTAGCGGCATCGATCGGCTATACAACTGGACAAAATGCATCTATAGCCAATTTACAAAAACAGAAAAAAATCATTTCTGAAATGGATTTTGACTGCAAAAATTAACTAGACACTTCTGAAAGAGCCGAAGGCGAAAGGTAAAGACGAAACCTGTTTCTTTTTAATATAAAACTGAAATTGTTGTGGTGTTCGTCTGGGAATCTGGATTTAACCATGAAGTTTTTCATAACTTTATCGTTCAGAAACTGCTGGAAAACAAGAGCCTAGCACGTCTTCCATTTGATAACAATTGCTACAAAATGCGTTAGTTTCTGAGGCTCCGCCCCAGACCCCGCGGAGGAGCTCACGACGCTCCCTCATACACTCTAGTCGTTGGGCCTATACGCATGGGAACTCAGCACCAGTGGCGTAACTAGGGGTTCCTGCGCCCGGGGGCAAGAATTTCCTAAAATGTTCTTTCTTAGTTCCGCCAAAATTTCTGATGACCTTTTTCAAGAAGAAAGTTGTCAGATCTCACTTTGCGCGATCCCCCTCCCCCCCTCTAGTGCAAAACTCATGTACAAAAGTTACTTTTTAACTATTCGTGCCTGATTTCTTACACACAAAAACAAATTTTCAAGCCTAATTTTGCGCCCCCCTCCTGCGCCCGGGGGCTGCCCCCCCTGCCCCTCGTTACGCCACTGCTCAGCACTCACGGCTTCGTGCCTTCTTCGCATGCAAAATGAGCACCTCAGGAAACATTTTTTGGTCGCACCTCTCATTGGAGGGAGAGGGTTTGAGGTGGAAGTGGATGGGAGTAAGGAGGGGAAGTTGGGGAGAGGGGTTGGGAAAAGGGTATTGGTGGGAGGAGGGGAGGGAAAGGTAAGGGGGCGTCCAGGCACTTTCTTTTTACACTTTAAGCACTGGATAAGACTCTTCAGTTTACCTAAGAAGATTACACAAGACATAGTCCAAGTTTATAATCAGCGTATACAGAAGCCACTTATAAATGCTCTGCTTATATTGACACGAACTACACATGGCTTGATTACGAGCCCAGAGAATAGACGGCTGGCAAAGTGTTTTGGAAACGCAACACTACTACATACAGAGGCACGCCACTGATGATGATGATGATGATGATGATGATGATGATGATGATGATGATGATGATGATGATGATCATAGTGATGGTGGTGGTGGTGGTGGTGGTGGTGGTGGTAGTGATGATATGCTTTTGACCCGTTTAATTAAACTAATCATGCACCAAATATCAGAACTTTTATTTTAAGAGGCAGCTCAAGAAACAGTTTATTTTCAGTTCAACCAACTTTAGGTTTGTTATGCATGCCTGGGTGTTGAGCTTACAGAGAAATTTGGATTCTCCAGCCACATTAAACATATGACCATAAAAGCAAGGCAGTCCTTTTACGCACTTCGGATCCTGAAGTCGCATGGGCTCTCGGGGAACAGCTTATTTGATGTGGTTCGTGCCACTACGGTTGGTATGATGCTATATTGCTCGCCTGTGTGGTGGGGTTTTGCGAGAGCGCAGGAACGGGAGACCCTTGAGAGAATTATCCGGAGGCTGATACGCCAGGGGTACTTACCTCCATCTTCTCCCTCATTTGAGACTCTTTGCAGCAATGCGGACACCAAACTCTTTGCCTGTATTCTGCCCAATCCTTGCAACGTGTTCAGGGCCGCATTAAGGCTAGTGCGGTCCCGGGTGCTGTGATTACCTTCAAAGCCCCCCTCTAACAGGCCCCCTCTGTCCACCACGCACATATTTATAAAATGCTGGCCCCTCAAAACTACGGGCCCGGGTGCTGCAGCACCCTTAGCACTCCCCTTAATTCGTGCCTACACGTGTTGCATAAATGTTTACCGCCTATCAAGCAATCTCGCTACTCGCTGCGACTACGGTCCCATAACCGTGAGCTTCCCATGTTTGACAACCTGACTCAGAAATGCTTCCTTGCCCGGATGCTATACAAATAAACAATGTTTCCCTAGATCAGTCTATTTAAGTTCTTCATTTTCCCTCTATGACTATGGCCCTAACTCTTCCTCCTCTAGGTTCCTCTGATATACATTAACTTCTCCCATTCAATTCTTTTGCTTGTTTGGGTATAAGTAAGTAAGTAAGTATGGTCTTTATTACGCCATTTGCAAACGCACAATGGGACAACAGTTATGCAATGATAATTGTAAAACATCGAAGTAATAATATTAATAACAATAATAATGCGTAACAAGTTAAATGCAGGTGGAAGATAATTAATAATTGTAAAACATCCTGGTGATAAATCCCTTCCTAGTAAGGGGGTCAGATTGCGGAATGTAACGATTGTGCGAACGAGGTCTTAGGGAGTATTTCACAACCGGAGGCAAATTAGATAAATTTCCGGCTTCTCCTTCTAAACATTGCTTCGATCTAATCTTCAAACAAACCTTAGTTTATTAGTGCATAAGTTGCGTAGGCTACTTGTCAGCTTATTTTCAATAAACGAAAATTCAATTGATTGAAAACATTTATTTAACGACGACGCCATATCGACGATGATTGGCGTCATGCTCAACAAATATGTAGGCCAGGGGTTCCCAACCTTTTTCATGCCCCCGCACCCCTTGGAAATGTTTTACCAATGTTCGCACCCCCTACAAAAGTAATATCACGTTTGAAGACGCATTCATGAAATTGTTACTTTTGAACCACTGATTGAACCTCACAGTGGCATACACTGTAGCCAAACACGCACAGAGAAAAATATGACCTTATTTACCTATTCCATTGCTCTATTAAAGTACTATTTGAAAAATTTTCATTACGAATGTTTCAATGAAATGGTGAAAATTACTTAGTACTCAGACCCAAAGAAATGACCTACAAAATAATGTTGGAACACTGCAAGACGCTGGTTGCACTACGATACAAATACTGCTCAATAATTAGTTAGTAAACACTACATTGACTACAATAATTATTAAATTAATATCAAATTGTAATTATTATATTATTATACTGACGTGAGTTTGAGCTAACCTTCAATAAAAACAAGTTTAATAACGAGATAATTTCTTGTAACCCCATACAGATTTTATATAACCGTAGATGACCTATATATATTGTCGCCGATACTGGAGACATCTAACGCCCTACTACTGGAACTTGTGCTTGCAAGTCTTCGGCTAGCTAAGCCTGTAAGTCTAAGCCTTAGACTTAGAGTCTTAGAGGCTTGCAATGTTATGTGGAAATAATGAATCTAATCTTACGGTCTCACTAATACTTATCCTATGACAGCTCAACAATTTATAATATATTATTAATGTCATACTTTCCCTCTTTCTCGCACCTTTTGAAATGACAGCTCGCACCCCTGGGGGTGCGCGCACCCCAGGTTGGGAACCCCTGATGTAGGCCTACATCTATACTATACGTCTAAGTCTGTTTACTCTGTCCTTGTGTTTGTTTGTCTGTAGTCTAAAGGCTCCGAAAGGGAACGGTTTAGCGAATTGAAAAATTTTACAAAACATTATTACGGGCGTGTGTAGATTAACGCGACTATTTTCAGCTCGCAATTTAATTTAAACGCTGATATATGGACATTTTAAACTTCGAAATGATGAGGTACCGTAATACCAATAACGGCGTCCATTAAATCGCATATTTTAGCCTCGCGTGAGCAGCGTGACGTAAGAGAAATTTTGTCTTACGTCACGCGAGGCTAAATATGCAAATCAGGCGCAATCGAAATAAAACGCAGGCGTCGCTCCGAAAAATTATGATTTCTAAAATAAAACACGACCGAGCTTCGTCTACTATTATATTATTTAGCCCGGGGAACAAATAATAGGTAGAAATAAGGTAGAAATAACCTGTGTGGTACAATTTCAACTCATTATTTACTTTGAATTCCGATATAGCCTACGGACATTTTTTATTTCGACGTGGTCATTTATTCAAACGCCTTAAAATCTAGGTGAAGCCCGTTTTCTCATTAATATATAGCACCGCACCGTATCCTTTATATGCAGCCGTTAAAAATTACGCAAAGCGAAAACCCGGGCAAAGCCGGGTAAAAAATGCTAGTAACATATAATTGTTGATGTCCTATTATGCTTATTTACATTATAATGTTCTTTTGCTATATACGTGAAGTCCTATGGATTGCCGTATTCTGCATTTGTCTATAATAAAATGTTCGTGTATAGTCTATGTACAATTTTTTTGAGGATGTGTAGATGGAGAAGAGTGCAACACGGGCAGATCAGGAGAATGTGATCTGCCTGTGTTCCATTCTTCTCCATCTACACATCCTCAAAAAGTGCATGTTCACTATATGTGAACAAATGTTTTGCATTATTATATAATGAGCACAGGTGTTCCTTAGGTTGATATATATATATATATATAATGTGTATTTATTGTTAAGCGGTTTTAGTCTTAGGCTTTAGTTGCGCGGTCGGCTGGCGGGCGCTTGGCCTAAAGTAGCCTAAACATTGGCTGACGGTAGATTCTTTTTGCACGTGCAGTTAGCGCGCCAAACTTAGAAACTGCTGATGACAGTGAATTTGAATATACAGTTTAGTAGTTGTTTTAATGCAGTAGAGAGCTGTATGTTAGAAGTTACAGTCGAGTTGTGTTTGATGAATAACTGTGTTTAAAGAAAAACATTAAAAGAACTGTGTCAATTTAATTCTTAAACAGTTAGAAGACGTTGAACAATTTA
>JACEVL010002526.1:0-19832 GCA_020284085.1 Aporrectodea caliginosa
ATTATAATATTATAGGCGGACATTTTCAAGGGCGACAAATTCCGGAAAAAGAGGAAGCTGGAACAATATTTCGTTCGTAGTTCGTGTAGATTTTATGACGCCCCTATCGCCCCATGATTTTATCAGATTAAATTTTTAAAGAATAAGTGTTCCCTTATGCATAACAAATTATTATATTCAAAATGGCGGCAACAAATTCGATAATTAATCAGCATTTATGAGTAAGGGGCTGCATTTTTTGTCCTTGTCTATAATAGCGGCCTATAGCACAAAACTGTCAAAGGCCGCCTCTGGTCCGACATGTAGTATTAAAGAGCTTCGAAATCAGAATGGTTTTTGTATCCAAGGACGAACGGAGAACGAACGACCCTTAAGACCCACTGTGGCTGGGAGGAGGGGCGGTGGAGACTAAATCTACAAAAGAAAGTCTGGCCTCTGAAAGCCTGAATCTTATTCGGATGAACCATCGAATAAATGGAACACCATTTAAAATTCGCACTGTATAGTCCAGTCATTAAACAACAATTTTTCATGGAGGTTCAACAAAATTTTTCCAAAAGGTTTCTCGATGGGTTTCACCTCTTTGATATGTCTACGTTAAAAGAAAAAAAGTTTCCCAAAATCTGACATGGGCAACTATGTGAAAATGGGTAAAATCCAAGATGGCCGCCGTAAAAATTCAGATCAGTCACCTGAAATAAATAGTGAGGTACGAGGGCTGAAAAATATTTCACATACGGCAACCAATTATCCACTTTGGTTCCAGATAGTACATGGGTTGACGAGTCTAAAAAGCACGGGACACACATTTTGACGGCCCTCTAGCGACTGTGGCAGCCATTTTCCAAAATGGCCGACCGAAATACATATTGTTCAATATCTCAACTTCTCCTTCTCTTAGAATCGTGATTTTGGTGTCTAAACATACATATTTAGGGGCAAGGATTCCATTGGAGCTAATTGCAAACAATTATCTGCACGAAATTGGCAGCCATTTTCCAAAATGGCCGACCGAAATTGAACTTTGTCAATATCTCAGCTTCTAATTCACTTATAATCGTGATCTTGGTGTTCAAACATACATATTTAGGGGCAAGGATTCCATTGGAGCTAATTACAAACACTTATCTACACGAAATTGGCAGCCATTTTCCAAAATGGCCGACCGAAATAAAACTTTGTCATTGTATCTATTTCTAGTTCACTTATAATCGTGATCTTGGTGTTTAACCATACATATTTATGGGCAAGGATTCCAATAGAACTAATTGTAAACACTTATCTACACGAGATTTTCAGCCAGCACGGTCATTTAGGGGGAGGTGGGGATTTCCCCTAGTTTGAAAATCAAACGTGATAGGCTCATGTCGCATCAACTATAAGCATAGTATGATTCATGCTATTTCATTTCATCATATTATTTCTGAAACTTAGTGTTCTGTTCATGCTCATGTGGAAATAAATCAAATTCTGGTATTATATAAGCAATTCAGGATGTTATTAATGTTCTCATAAATGTATATTGAACAATATTTAATGTTCTCATAAATGTATATTGAACAATATTTCAGTCCACATTTCAGAATCAGTGTTCATAGAAAGTACTCCCCACAGAGTTACACAACATCGTCTACGTCATTCATGGTCAAATAGGCCTCTACACAGACAGAGATCAGTAGACTGTAGAGTGTAGAGCAGCTTTCACGCATTGTCACTGTCCCCTACAGCCCTTCTAGCAATCACATCTGAGCAGTTCACGACAAGCATGAGACGCTTCGAGACGTGTGGTCTACTTCACTTCCTAGCCTCCTTCGATCGCTTGCAGCCACCCCCATTCACCAGGACATGGTAGTTTGGAACAGCTATGAACATCTGTGCCTAAACTTGATCTGCAAGGGAGGCGACTCTCTTTGTGTGCCTTAACTGGTTTGAAAAATGTTACCTGCATGCTTTTTGTTTGCTCATGACGTCGAAAATCAGACTCATTTTCTGGTTTCTTCATTAATGCCTCCAAACTCTTCGATCTCTGGTCCAGTAAGCATGAATCGTACAATTGCAGGTCTTGTGGATTCTCTGTGTTCTAAAGCACGTCCGTCATCCTTCACACAGACGTTGTTCTGCTCATGGGTTTAGTGTATGGCAATATTGGAGAATGCAAACCCTGTTTTCATTACTGTGAAGTTGCCATGCTGACATTCATGGTAAACAGCAGAATTGGTGTTTGCAATTACTTTTATTATAATCCTTGCCCCTAAATGTGTACGTTTAGACACCAAGATCACGATTATAAGTGAATTAGAAGGTGAGATATTGACAAAGTTTAATTTCGGTCGGCCATTTTGGAAAATGGCTGCCAACTTCGTGTAGATAAGTGTTTGTAATTAGCTCTATTGGCATCCTTGCCCCTAAATATGTATGTTTTGACACCAAGATCACGATTATAAGTCAATTAGAAGCTGAGATATTGACAAAGTTTAATTTCGGTCGGCCATTTTGGAAAATGGCTGCCAATTTCGTGCAGATAAGTGTATGCAATTAGCTCCAATGGAATCCTTGCCCCTAAATATGTATGTTTAGACACCAAAATCACGATTCTAAGAGAAGGAGAAGTTGAGATATTGAACAATATGTATTTCGGTCGGCCATTTTGAAAAATGGCTGCCACAGCCGCTAGAGGGCCGTCAAAATTTGTGTCCCGGGCTTTTTGGACTCGTCTACCCATGTACTATCTGGAACCAAAGTGGATAATTGGTTGCCGTATGTGAAATAGTTTTCAGCTCCCGTACCTCACTATTTATTTCAGGTGACTGATCTGAATTTTTACGGCGGCCATCTTGGATTTTACCCATTTTCACATAGTTGCCCATGTCAGATTTTGGGAAACTTTTTTTCTTTTAACGTAGACATATCAAAGAGGTGAAACCCATCGAGAAACCTTTTGGAAAAATTTTGTTGAACCTCAACTATTTAATGACCGGACTAGTAAGAGTGAAATCCTAAAAGTTGAAGTTTTGCTATGCGCATGCTCAGGAACACTGTGCCCAACGCAGCTGCCATGGCAACCGGTCCTGAAGGATAATATACTGAAAATTATCTAAGTGAACAATGACATATCACTCCATCGTTATTGAGCCTTCAGGATTCAACTGGCCTCGAGGACTCTGCAGTCTCCACTATAAATCGCTTTCGGACTGGCCAAGGTTGCTGTATGCAATGTGCATTGTGCAAGTATACAACCTGATTATGGGTTGTTTTCGGTGCGTTTATGCTTTGTGCATTAGACACCTGTGCTGTAGAAATTGTTAACCATGCTAATTAACGACCACTTCAATGGGGACAAACCACGGATCCGTGCAACTGTGGCGCAGTGCAGACTATATGGCGCATATAAGGTGTCGTTGGCTATATCTGCAAAGACGCAGTAATGGCTTTTCATCTCGTTTGTTGGTTTCTCTTGAAAGTGGCTGTGCACGAGTCGCATGCGCTTGAATAAGAACTTTAAGAAGACCTCTTACCTCTGCCAACATCCTGTTACCATCACCGTATGACACAGCAGCCGATTGATTAGAGCGCTCGGCCTGTGACGCTGAGAGTACGGGTTCGAGCCTCGTCCTATAGGCAGTTACTGTGTTGGGACCTTGGACAAGTCCTTCACTCACAACTACTGAGCGCCAGCGATCCATTGTTGTTCTGTCATAATATTATTGTCATGTTGCACGGGTTAGGGACAGAATTGATCAACTTATGAGCAGAATTAAGCGCAGCGACTTCCTCCCTTCCTCAGCCCCAGGAGCTGGAGATCCAGCTAGGATGGCGGATTAATGCCTGTTTAGAGCCGCTGCCACAGATTTAATGCACGCACTCCCGGATACTCGGCACATACTTCTCTGCAGCGACCCGACAGTCACTGCTATCTTTGTTCTCGGGCCCATAGTTTCAATCTGCCACCCAAAGATGACGGAATTTCCTTCGCGAGTCCTTTCTAAGAACGCTAACTAATATCGAAAGCAATAACTCAGTTTGTGAGCACCATTGAACTTTATATACTCTTGAGGACTCAGGGCCTAGACTATGTTTTGTAAACCGCAAACCTTATCTAAAAACAAGTCGCATTTGTGACAGCTTGTTATCTCAGAAATAAACGAATATTGATTGATAGTCGTGTATTCACTTCTGAACTTTGAATGGAGGTCAATATCAGTTATACAGTTGCATTGTATATCATGCCATCCAGTCAAGTGTGTTGTCTTCTGCAAACATCAATTTCTGTGACCTTTCATCTTGCAGAAGACGCATCCCTAAACCTCGTGACCTTTGCCCAGATCTCTCCTGTGTTTGGTAGGAAGTTTTTGCGCTGATTATCGACAGATAATTTTAAAAAACGCTGACATAAATCGGAGATGAGCTCACAACTGAAACAGACTATGTACTAGAGGTCTGCGGGTAGAGCGTTTTTGCTACCCGACCCGTACCCGTATACCCGTACCCGTATCGTACCCGCCATTTATTAGTTGGCCTTCCCATTGAGTCCAGTCTCTACCAGGTCAATAGGCTCAATAGTTATTATGTAGTAGAAATAATAATAGGCTGATGTGGTGGTGATGCTGCTGCAGCTGCTGATGATGATGATGATGATTATAATAATAATAATAGTAGTAGTAGTAGTAGTAGTAGTAGTAGTAGTAGTAGTAGTAGTAGTAGTAGTAGTAGTAGTAGTAGTAGTAGTAGTAGTAGTAGTAGTAGTAGTAGTAGTAGTAGTAGTAGTAGTAGTAGTAGTAGTAGTAGTAGTAGTAGTAGTAGTAGTAGTAGTAGTAGTAGTAGTAGTAGTAGTAGTAGTAGTAGTAGTAGTAGTAGTAGTAGTAGTAGTAGTAGTAGTAGCTGTAGTAGCAGTAGTAGTAGTTGTAGTAGTAGTAGTGGCACTTTTTAACTGTAATTTGAACATCTATCAATGAATTTCAAGTTCACTAAGACGCACGGACATAGCTCAGCACGAGGATATGGTACTTGACAGAATACCGCCAGTTATAGTAAGTCTTTGTACTCAGTAGTACACGTAACCCCAAAATTTCATATCGGTACGGGTAAAACCGGGTATACCCGTACCCGTGATGCTCCTACCCGTACCCGACCCGTGAAATGCCTACCCGACCCGTACCCAACCCGCGGGTACGGGTCGGGTACGGGTATACCCGCAGTCCCCTACTATGTACATGTCATAGGCCTACGCACGAGCAACTGGCTCACATCGATCGAAATTGCTTAGTCACATTTTGGCCGACATTCATTTAGGACGGATCAAATTAATGTAGCAAAAATTTAATGTCTTTAAAATCAGGTGTCCACAGCTGCAGACTTGGCCTGTAGACGTTCTGTAGACACAACGTAGGCCTATGATACCCCGTGTACGTTGAAACGTGCAAAACTGCTTATAAACACATGTAGCCGTTGAAACATACGAAGATTGTGCACAATGTGCAGCCCTGTTATTTGTGATGACGAATTGTTATATATTCAATTCTATTCTATTCACAAGCTCGATTGATTACCAAAATACCAGTTCATGTTACAATTTGTTGCAGTGGATCATGGGGGTCAACCGGTGCATGCATATTTTAACTGTATAACTACTGGGACTTTTGTCCCAGTAGTTTTCGTATTTGCCCCACTAGTTTTGCTGATTTGTTCCAGGTAATTCTCTACTTTCAATGTTAGTTTCCAATAGCACTGAAAGTAGTGTAGCAGACTTTGTCCCAGTAGGCTAGTCCAAATCCGTTAAAATATGCACTGGCGTCAACGGGTAAACCTCAAAAAACAACTATTGTTCCGCTGGAGGGTCGCTCCATTCTCATTACCATTTCCATACACAATGACACTGACCATCAAAGCATGAATCGGAACCAGTAGATAACTGTTTCAGGACGCAGAAATGTACAGGGTGATGCTTGCGCAGTAGTGCATAGAGCCATAGACCTACAGATCTATGAATTATACATATATCAACCATTCAATGATTCAACATTATGTTATAGCCTACACAAAGTGATTCAAAGTGAATGTATGTAAAGTGATTCCATTAAATACCGTGCTAACTGAATTTTAAAATGGAGTGAGCAATAGGCAGGCAAATAAACTCAGTGAGGAAGGAATTCCACAGCGTTGGCGCACGAGCCCAAACAGAAACTGCCTTATATTTGTATTGTATTGTATTGTATCTATCAATTTGTATAGCGCCTCTCGCAGTGCACACCACTCAGAGGCGCTACGAACGTGCGAACGTAACGAGTGCGTAGCAGCTTCTCATTTGAAAATAGAAGGCGATTTGAAAATCGATCGCGCTGGGTTGCGTAGGCGATCGGTGCGCGATCGACCTCGAGATCTTTTTGTGTACAGCCTATTTTGTGTATTGTATTCGTGTCTATATTATTACTATTGATAGTTTTATTAATTAGTTTTCATATAGCGCCCCTTCAAGGTGATCGACTGATCAGCAGCGCTCCTAGTCCAGCCATGGCTAAATAAGACAGTCGTTTAGTTATTAAAGAATAATGGTATACATGACCGTGTGAACTCTATTCACTAGGCGGAGTGCAACAGGGAGCTCATTTCTAGGGCCAGCAACCGAAAACGAGCGCCGTTGCTAAACTGTAGGCTACATTATAATAATTTTATTCCACTTCGGCATAGTCGCCGCCATTGTTGCTTTCAATAATTTCCGAAATCAGTTACGTTACGAACTTACAAAATAATGACGTTACGCGGGAGTTGTCCACCGTGTTGTTATGACCAATAATATTGCACGAAATTGGAGCGATCACTCAGCAGTCATTAGGTCACGAAACACTGCGTTCCGAAACGCATTCACCGCGGCCGCTAGTAAGCAAAAATTAAAGTAATGTAAATTAGGTAAATAAAATAATGGCTCCAGTTTCCTCTTGGAGCAAATCGATCGCGCTCGATTTGCGCGATGGATTTACCGATCCACCAGACCCTCGCTAGGCGATCGACCAAGGAGATCGATCGATCGCCTCAAATGAGAAGCCCTGAGCATGTGTATAGGCTACATAATTATACTGATAAATATCTTAACACGCATCGTGTTAAATTCGTCATATAGCCCCATAAAAATTATTACGTCGCTACTGTAGCTGTTACAAAAGAAGCTATATAAAAATATAGCTGCTCAAGAAGAAAGCCACGGAACTCAATTGGCGACAAGGCATGATGCAAAGTCACGGAGACATAGCCAGAGACTTACAAAGAGCAGGACACAGCGAAAGACATATACAAGTGAGAAACTGAAATCAGGTTAGGATAGGGAAAGCGTGACTTAATAATTGTTGCAAGTGGTCGATTTTCTAGGAATTTGGTCGACATGTTTACTCAATTATAGATCTCCATATTCTTAACTGCTTGCGTCATAAACAACCCCCAGAAATGCAGACGTCGTATCCAGTCGAGCGTGGTAACCTATAGCAAGCGACCGACAGCAGGGCCTGTAACGTCACGCTCTTGCTTCGCGCCATTACCGACAGCTCAATGCAGCCACGCTTCATTCACGGGAACCTCATCAGTTGGTTAACTCGATGAGGCGGCAAAGGCAATTGCAGTATTATAGCAGCGGCGACCACAACAGACTCCATGAAGCTGCCTTGGCGACATGACATACACAACTGAAAGCATGTGTTGAATCGATAGCGTTATAGCCACCAGTCGATGAATCTGTTTTGTTTGCACTGACGTGATACAAATTCATCGTCGATCATACGGAATATCCGACCGTCGTTTCCTCTCGTTATAATTATTCCTCTCGTCGCTGTCACATCAAATCGTTCGTTTAACGTTGACCCTTGATAGCGGAGCTCATAGATGTAACGCCGTGCGCTGCTCGTTACAGTACTGTATGAAACAAAGTAGAGTTTAAGACAAAGAGTAAATTGGATATGGCAGTCAAGGTAAAACATGTCGCGTTTTTCATTTGCGCTTTCTATACATTCACCAATCCTATTATTGTTAATGATATATTGTAAGTATGTATGTATGCATGTATGTATGTGCGCATGTATCTGTATGTGCATGTATTTTATGCACGTATTGTATAAATGTATGCATGCATGCTACTGTAGCATTGCTACATATAGGGACGAATGCATGCACACATTATATATCAATATAAAGCGTGTGGGGGAAGCGACCCACTGGGTTGGCCGACCTGCCGTGCTTGTATATGCGTATGTGTGTCTTTCTGTCCCTTTGTCTGTGTGTGTCTCCCAAGAAAGAAACTGTAATGTGTCGCTCCGTTCGTCCTTTCGTCTGTCTGTCTGTTTATTTGTCTGTCTTTGTGCTATCTGTCTGTCTGTCTGTCTGCCTGTCTGTCTGTCTGTCTGCACGAGACAGTATCCAATTTTATGAATGTATTTGGTTAAGGATCGTTTCGTGGATGACTTAAATCGCGGTTTTCTCTTTCCTTAGCTGTTTGCGGTAAGTCCTACTTGTCGAGTGTGTCAGCGGTTATTTATTGCCAAAGTATTGGTCGAAATATAGTCTAGTATATATAGGCCAAACGATTTCTTACAGGAACAATATTTGTGACTCAAACACTTAGACGCGAATATCGCTAAAACCTTCGTATGAACTCATGTGTGTATATAATATAGGCCCTATGTATACATGACATGTATGTTATAAAAAGCACAGTTACTGTTACAGTAGGGGAGGGATAATTTTGTCTTTCCAATATACAAGGCTTAGGCCTAAGTATATGTGTGCATTGGCAGGTATGTATTCATGTAGGCCTGTGTATGTATCCATGTATGCTTCTAAGTATGTATGGGTGTCTGTATGTACTGTGTAATGTGTATGCATGCGTTCTGTTGTGGTTCGGGTTTGCCCTTTGTCCTTTTTCGGTCGACTTCCGTAATTTTACAGGGAAAGGGTCTGACCGGTTGAGTGTCCAGTGGTTAAAGTGCTTTGGGAGCAGTGGGAACTCCGAAGAATAGTTTTATTGGAACGCATGCGCTGCCATGGTTCCATTGCATGGTGAGCAGTGGGAACGCAAGCAAAGAATTTCGAGAGTATAGTGGGAACACTTGTTTCTACCCACTTTAAACGCCGAGAGTGTCCATAAAACACTGTTAAAAACGGTTTGTGAGTAATTATATTTTGCGTCTATGATGTGTTTTGGATACACTTTACTTATTCAATTTCGGAATGTTTGGATACGTTTTAACTTGATCGACGACCAAGGATCTGCTCTCAGACACACACACACACACACACACACACACACACACACACACACACACACACACACACACACACACACAACTGGGCCGGGTGTTTACATCATCACATCTATAATTCTATATACATGTATTGTACAGGCGTACGCTTGCCCCAGTTTTGCTCTTTACCACTGCATATGAAAGACAACATTCAGCTTGCACCTACATGTATGGCGCATGAACGGCGGACATATACTGTGTAGGGCATGTGCTTATGTAAGCACGCACGTATGCACGCATATATTTATTTGTGTATGTATGCATGTATGCATGTAGGTAAGTAAGCATGTATGTACGGTGCTTGGTATATATAGAGAACCAACGCATTTGGAGATTAACTTATGTCTGGTTTTAATTAAAGTAACGGGGAATTGACAGGCCGCCTCGTAATTATGGAGTCGTGTTGAACGTGTTCGCTCGAGAAACAGAAATCTCGTAACTTCTTTCTGTACTGGCGGGGATTTGAAAGCAAGGTCTCTCTAATGACAACCATTGAGTGATCTTGTTCCTGCCAAGAACTCGTTCTGTTGCCTCTCATTAGGTCTACTGCACATTACAAGAACAACATTGCACTGGTTTCCTGCAAATATTAATTAGAACTCCATCCTTCACACTGATTAACTTCGAGAAAATTCACCAAAGGTTTACATGCTATCTGCCATAATTAGACCATTAGGCGTGCCTGGACCGTTAAGTATTGTTTAAACCTGCTTGGCATATTCTTTGCACTCTGTTCAACTGCAAATAATGTTATTTTTAATTAACTATTAATACACACCCTAATTTAGTTAACACACGTCTTACTTTTTATTAGGCCCATAGAGTAATAAGAGTATATTGTTACTTTCAAATTAGTACACTAACTTATCTGGTTTGAATAAGCCTACATTAAACACATTTTGAATTTAGTAAATATAAAACATTAACTTTAGTGCATTTTACACTTTCAAATTTGATTTCTTTAAAGCTTTTCCTCCAATGCTTTCTAATTATTTCGGTTTACTAGTAAATTATAGTCGAACAATCGTTGTCAGCTTGAATTATCTAAACAGATGAACAGCTTCGCCGATTGCGTTCCATAGTGTGGATCAATAGCGTTCTTGCATAAAAGAGTAGCTGGCCACAGCGGTTACTTGGAGAATATTGAGACATTTGTCTTTAAGAAGGACGGAAATCAGCTGCAGCGGAAGACCGGAGGGCTTACTAGAAAAAATGAGAGTCAGAGGAGTTTTAGGCTATGAAGATAAATATTTTTGGCGCATACTTTTCCCGATGAGCTACAACCGTGAAGTAAAGAAACGTTTGAAAGAAGATGTTTATTGTGTGTAAGTGTGAGACATAAAAGAGAAAAAGGAGAAAGGTCCCTTCAAGACACAGATATCTGTAGGAATTGCTAGCTGGCCCATCCTATGAACTCACCAAAACTTCGCCTTGCCATCTCTCCACAGGTCTTTCACTCAACACTGATAAGCACTGCTTTTTCACAAATCCTATCCCGATTCCTCCTATACCACTTACCTCCCTCGCCATTTCAATTCTAAACACCATCCATCTTAGCCGTCTGACTGTCTGCTTCGCTGACTATTTTTGATCTTGATCTGGAACCGATATTTACCCCCCCCCGCCTTTTTTATGTTTGCCTGTGAATAAGCTGGTTCCCGCGACTTCGCTTTATGGGCACCGTAGAAATCTCTTGAGATTATGGTTATGACATGCAGCTCTCCATTATTTAGTGTCGGCCAGGCTCAGCAGCAACATCCTATTCTCTTTCACCTGATTACAGATGCAGGTCTGGACCATCAGCATCCACAGAATACTCCTAACCCATTGTTTTGTGGAGGAATAGTATAATACCTGTCCACAGTGCATCAATGCGTGTCTATGCGACCATCGATTAATGCTCTGTGCATTGTGAAAACACGCTCTGCAATTGAAGTCTTTCGCCTACAATGGGTTTCATGGAGTTTATAGCAGCTCTTTAAAGGCAAGTTTGCTTCAGCAGAGTCGGATGAGAGATATATTGCATCCAGATGTGCTCTCTGATAAAACCATGTCCGATGTACTTTCTCCCTCATGATGTGTCTCATGCATATATCGGCTATCTTCACAGGATCCGCCCATTGTTTATGTATTTATGCGTGAATGTATGTGTATCTTCCTAGAGATTCCCTGTCTTTTGAGCAACTATGCACAAAGGCTGATTCCCGCCTTTTTTCATCGATCCTGGTGGATAATGGGCATGTTTTACATGAATTGCTTCCCCAATTAAAACTTCTAAGTATTCCCTCCGCCCCAGGGCTCATGACCGTATCATTCCTCCTGCAGATAATTTGATGCGTAAAACTTTCATCACTAGGATGATATATAAAGTATGATAAACATTGGCTGACTTCTTAGATATATGCGGGACAATAATGATTGTGCAACCAAGGTGCTGTTGATTTATTAAGATATATTGTCACTAGACTTACTTAATGCGAAAAACGTTTATTGTTAGGATACTTTATCCATTTTTAACTGCATGTATAAGATGTCTGTACACCAAAGTGCGATTAGCAATTGGTTAATAAAGAATATACTTACTTACTTACTTACTTATATGAATGTCTGTGTGTCAAGATGTTTGTTTGTTTTGTGTACCTGCGCATGTGTGCCTGCGATTATGTCCACATGTAATTGTGCAAGATCTCCTTCCCTACTCCCTTCTTTCCGCTCTGTTTCTAAACACCATCCACCGTAGCCATCCGTCTATCGGGACTATTAATCTGGACCTTTGGCTGTGCCTGAACACACCTATCTCACAGATTTGGTTTTTGATTGAGCGTCTATTTTATCTTATTCCCGCGACTTATCTTTTTCGGTGCAGAAAAAATCCGGACAATGCGATCGCGATATCAGTGGGACCTCTGGGCATCATAAGGTTGCCCCGTTTGTACTTCAATCAACCAATGGCTTACTTCTCGGCATTCCATAGCGTGAGAGGTGGACCATTTATACCAATCATATATAAGTCATTAGCAGATGCAACGACCAACCTATTTCTTCCACTGGTATGATAGAAATTCGTTTGACTAAATCCTCTCTCATAATCAGCTGAAGAAACAGACAATACCCTTAAAAGTGCTATCAAACTCTTCCACTTGATACCTAACTTTGTACCTTCACTGTTTTTGAACAGAGCATATTCTAACCCAATATCGGCTTGTTTGTGTTTTGCTAACAGCAAATTGTTTGCCTAATTTTGCAGACTACATTGAATTAGATACATTGAACCACTGAAAGCTGTGCTGGGGTTTAACTTAACTCTCAAGGTCAATTTTGGGAATCAACTGTAGGGTGTAAATGTGAATTGGAGGGGTTGAACCTCCGAACCTTCAGACAGTTCAATCCCTGTTGCAAAGTTTTAGAGCACATAGCCTACTAAAAATCAATGGAAGCTGGTATACTTCGTGTTCCTGGTCTGGGCTACACTCTTCTTCGCTAGTTACTGACTAATGAATCTGTTGTATATAGTTGTGTGGATTCATTATCTCGATCATCCGACTCTGCTGAAGCAAAATTGCCTTTAAAAACTGCCATAAACTCCATGAAACCTAATGTTGTCTAGCGACTTCAATAGCACCGTTGTTGTAATAATGTATACAAGGAGAAGCCAGGTCGACAGGGAACGCGATTCTTTCTCTGGCAATTTTCTAAATCGAGGACTTCTTAGTTTTTAATCTTCCCTGGTCTTTTTTGCAAAGGTCAGTGAGGTGACTGCCTAGAGTCTCACGCCTTGATACTAGAACGTGATACTCTATGCTTGAACAATGAACACTGTAAGAGGAATAGGAGGGACGCTGAAAGATTGAGTTTCTTCATTGTCCCAGAGAGGGAGGAAGTTTTGATCTGACACGCGTAACATATTCATCCTGTAATAGAGACAAAGAGAAGTGGGACTGGAAGAGTATGATCGGGTATCGAGAGCAGAAAGAGGTCTACTAATATACGGATGTCACTAATAAGCTTAAATATACAGTGTATTATACACGCATAACATTTGGTGTGGGGGAAAGAGAAACAGATACAGAAAGACTATCTCAATTCAACTCTAACGCTGAAAACTCGATAGGTCTACACTCTACAGTGTAGCAATCGCAGTAAGCCAATAAAATTCTAAACTTCAACGGCACAAAAAAGACAATGAGAGTCTATGTCGGAAAGATCTTGGTATATTTTGGGCGCTGGCTCTCGTTGACTTTGAGAAGATAATAAGCTCTCAGTGTATTCAAATTACATTGAGATCCATGTCCCACTATAAATCATTTGGGACATAGGCTTTCATTGTCTTTAACATGGTCACCATTAAAGTTTTTGCTGAAAATGATAAAAGTGTCAATCAAAATTTCATTTTTCCTCTGTTTGCCGCCCCTTAAGCAGTGCCACCCCTTGGACAGTGCCACCCCTTGAACAGTGCCACCCCTTGGAGAGTGCCGCCCCTTGGAGAGTGCCGCCCCTTGGACAGTGCCACCCCTTGGAGAGTGCCGCCCCTTGAACAGTGCCACCCCTTGGACAGTGCCACCCCTTGAACAGTGCCACCCCTTGGACAGTGGCACCCCTTGGACAGTGCCGCCCTTTGGACAGTGCCGCCCCTTGGACAGTGGCGTCCGGGGCGGCTGCACCACTCGGCCCCTTAGCTACGCCACTGGTTTCGGGTGCCATGTCGGAATTCGGGGAAGGGTCGGAGAAGAGAGCTGAGCTCCCGCTGAAAAGCGCCTAGACTGGTTACGATGGTCATAAGATGGTTTGGTATATATACTCTGCATATCTGTAAATTTGTTTAATCATTTATTTATGCGTGAATGTAAGTGTATATGAATGTCTGTGCGTCAAGATGTTGGCTTGTATTGTTTATCTGCGCATTTGTGCCTGTGATTATGTTCGTGTTTAATTGTGCAAGATGCCTTCCCCTCCTCCCTTCTTTCCGCTCTGTTTCTAAACACCATCCACCGTAGCCATCCGTCTATCTACCTGCGGGCCTTTTAATCTGGACCAGGGGCTGTGCCTGAAGCCCTGAACACACCTATAGGTCCTATACCTCACATAATTATTTGGTTTTAGTTTGAGCGCCTATTTTAGCTGATTCCCGCGACTTATCTCTTTCGGCGCAGAAGAAATCCAGACAATGCGTTCGCGATATACATGTATCAAGGCATCTCTGAGCAGGAAAAGCCAAAGATCTCTAACAGCAAAGAGATTAACCAAGACACTGTGCACCTGAGTGATTCGATAGTGGTCGCTACTTTTGGCGACCATAGTGCAACGCTGTGAGACCGGCGAGATCCTATTTATATGTGTCATTGGCTACAAGTTGGGCAAACATCATGAAATTAAGGATAACTCAAAGACTATTATAGACCCCGGAACACATGTCTGCCCTATACGACCGACTCCCACTTATAATGTGCTCAGTGATGGTCACTCCGGGCAAGTCAATTATCGTTTGCAGACCATCAGACCAGAAATAGAAAGGCAAAAGCGTAAAGCAAACAAACTTGTTCAGACTCGTTTGCGAAACAGTCGGAAGCGTGAACGAACGTTGCGAGAGATCTTCTAAATGATGCTGTAGTGTAACTAAAACAATCCAACTACATAACAACTTTTAATGCCATATTTACTCATTTTCCGACCACAAAATAATGTAGGGCTGAGTGGACGCCAGAAGACGTGGTTCCCAGCGAAGTATTAACTGGGCTCAGCATTAGATCCATGTTAATTTCACTGCATCGTCATAATCCTCAGCATCAAACTCACACTTCAGTAATTGCGGTGGCAAATGAAGTAATTCCCTGAATGGCAGTTTGATATCGCTTAAACTTTATGTTGGAATCACTGGAGTAGGCCTACATCTGAGTAGTTTTCCCAAATTGTCGCTATATAAATTAGCGTCGTTGACTCGTCGTACCACGTGATTCAGAATTCTTAATGAGACTTAAAGATCAGTTCTGATTCTGCTGGTCGCAAACTATAAGCTAAAATGATTCAGACCTATTGCAAGGACACAGAACTGAACCAAGGTGCATTGGGTCCCGTGCATTTAACCATCTTATAATATATAGGTCAAAGGTAGTTTTGACCGATGCTTTTGAGGCGAAAGATGAAGTATTGATGAAAGTGTTGGTGGAAATTGATGGATTAGGATGAACCGAAAATCAGAAGAAGAGGAAAAGAAAGAAGACGATGAAGAAGAAGACGATGATAAAGTAGAACAGTCTCTTAAGGTAGCTTAAAGATTCAAGAGGGAGCCGTGGTACGAAGTATTAACGACTTCACTTTTCTTAGTCTCGGCGTATTAGGCGAGTGGTCAGTCTTCTAACTCTTCTCCATCGCTGTCTGATCTTTCCACTAATCGTGTACGGTCAGTGGACTCATTTTTTATCCGAGTTCCCTTGTAAAAACAGAAATCTAGAAACTTCTTTCTGTACTGGCTGGGATTATAAAGCCATACCTCTCTAACGACAAACCAGTACGCTAACATTGAATAGACAATCGCGAACGAAGAGTAATCGTAATCATAAACTACATAGGCTATTTCTAAAGCGCTACTCTAAAGCACCAGTTTATTCAGGAGCGCTGAAAAATGAAGAAAAACAGAAAAAAAGGGATTGTCAGTTATCCGAAGATGCTCGTGACTAAGAAAAGGTTAATGAAATCTCGGCAAAAATTCCTGACTTCTTTCGAAGAAAATAATTATGTAAAAGAAGAAGCCCAAGAATGAAAATAACAACCCAATCGTGTAATGAATACACTCGCATGTACGACGTTTCTGTACGGAAACCAGCAAATGGGATATCAACAGTTTTTGGCTTAACCGCACATCCTGACAAAACGTAATCTATAAAGCCGGGTTTGTACTATAAAGCTGGTCTAAGGGTAAGAATTTCTTGTAAATCGTGGCAGTCAACAGACTCAACACGACCCGTTTCGGAGACACGGAATAATTGATATCCGTTAAAAGTGAAATCTAAGACTTTATAATTATAATGGATCTGACACATAAGCTTATTCTTAGCACGAGCTGTGTGCAGCAGAGAAGCTTAGTGTAACAGTAATTGTCATAGTAACTAGAAATTTATATAGCTCCACTTGCAGATAAAAAAATCTAATCAGCGGCGCTCTCGGTGCTAACTAAAATGATGTGTAAATATTCATTTACTTAAGTATAATTATTACTATAGGGCATTTATTAAGTGCCACTGTTTAACGACCAAGCATTGGTCGATGGCACTGAGCACTTTGCTCACGGTTCCTACACAGTAACCGTCTCAGGGAGAATCAAGCTCACACTCTCCGCTCTAACCAATCGGCTTCCGTCTCTCACGAGTAGATGAAACAACATTATTTGTACGTATAAATTTTGCAGGCACAAACAGCTGAGAAAATCACAACTAAGACATGATGTAAAATGTAACTTCTTGGCTGATTTTTGTGCTCTATAGTTCAAATTTATGGGGAAATTGGCATATTATATGGTCATTAGTAAACATTTCCATTTTTAACATGCATTTTTATTTGAGACGAAACCCGAACATTTGCTTAGAAAATGCTTGCAGGGCCTAATTTTCAGCGTGAGGGATTTGCAAGAGCAAATTGTCCATTGGCTTATAGGCTATATACAAACTTTCGTAGAAATTGTTTGTGAATTTCCTTGCATTAGCTGCGTGTTCAGAAGCGATTTATGGAAAGCACGGTTTCTTTAACCAATGTTCATGCTATATTAAACCCAACAGATGGCCAGCGCAGATTAAACGGACGGAAAACAACATCAGCATTTGTAGGAATGATTAGCTGAGTAATTTGGTGATATATGATACGACCGTTGACTGCCTGTTGCTAGCTCAGAGCGCACTCTGTGAACTCTCGCCAGTGTTGCGCTTGTCACCGTAGTGCATTGGGTGAGTCCTAGAATGTCAACTTGCAGCTTGGGACGATTTGTGTGCATAGTAGGCTTACGAGCTAGTCGCTTTAAGCCGACTTCTGTTGCACTGTATACTTACAAGAATCTTGATGTTTTCATTACAGGATGTTCTTTTTCATACAATAAACAATTTTCATTTGATTTGAATTTGGTTTATAAATGCGTATGGCTTGGAACGGTCGACCTATTAGCAGCTCAGTAGTCGCACATTTAGAAGGAGTTAAGGCAAACGAGGTAAGGTTATTCGATAGTATAAAACGATAAAAGTTAATAAACACGTTAAGGTAATAAAAGAAGGCAATTAAGACAATAGGTCAGTGTTTCTTAATATAGAGCATTTAAACAGTAATTGGAATAGTATGTAATCTCTCTTTCGCACACACAACGCTCTTGCCAGTTTTCGTCAAATGCTCAAATGCAACAGACAGACAAATTAATATCATAGGTCTATTATAGCCTATATATGCATATAAATATATAGGTCTAATCATAAATGATATATTATACATTGAGTCTATAGATATAGTATCTATATAATTATAGGCCTACACATATAGATATATGCATGCATAATGACACTATGCCTTAAGACTCAATGCAGCACCGCGTGATTGCTGATTGGGAAAATGAAGACTTGGAACTGGCACTGAGAACAGCACATGTAACTGAGAACAGCAATTGCTACGAGTTGCACACAGGGAGCTAATAGATGTATATATATATGAGACAAATCGATAAATATATCAGTGCCAGTCATTATATAATGTGTCTCATATAAATATTTACATATATATATATTATATATATTATATATATATATATATATTGCATAGTAGCCTAATAAGTATAGGCTAGTTGACAATAAATGGTATAGGGTTGTCTTTGCACTGAAAGAGATCAGAGGAAATTTTCTCTGATTATCCCCGCCAGTGTTATGACGCGAATGTTACTTGTGATTCCGATTTTGATTTATGAAGTTGATCTCTGAAGTTGATTTATGGGTTCTATGCACGTCAATGTATATATATATACTATATATAAACATATATATATAATATATACATATATATGTATAGGCCCTACATTGACGTCAATGGATCGTGTTATTTTAGATATATATAAGTATTATTCCGGTGTTATTTGAAAGTAGATATTGTATGCCGTGGGATTGTTGTGTCTGGCGTTTGAATTAAAGGCAGACTGGGAGATGGATGGCCTGGAGCTATAATTATGATGGAGGAAAGGAAAAAGGAAGGTACAGACGTAACAGACGATTACTACATCGCGTGTGCGAACCATGTGAATGCGAATGTGCTACAAGAATATCCATAATTGGAAACAGAATGAAATCAGCCAGACAATAATAACTAAAGGCAAAACGCTAAATATGGACTATATAGCGCCACTATAATTAGGCAATCCAGCTTTTGTTTCAATGGCCACTCCTTATTTGATCACGCAGCTCGAAAACCTAGCGGTTATCGGGCTGCATGGACTGTCAAGCTGGAGCAGGGGCTCCCAACCTGGGGTGCACGCACCTCCAGGGGGCGCAACGTGTCATTTCAAGGGGTGCGACAAAGAGGGAAAGTATGATTTTATTAGAATGCATTGATAATAAGCTTACATTATAATTATTGTTGAGTTGTCATAGGATAAGTATGGGTAAGACCGTAAGATTAGAAGTTCATTTCCAAGTAACATTGTCAGCCTGTAATGCTGCTAGACTGTTAGAGTCTCACAGTTAGAATTAGAATCTTAGAATAGATTGCTAGTTCTGCTTATATTTCTTTAAAGTTTAATTCAGTTTGTCCACACGCAATACTCTGTGTGTGTGTGTGTGTGTGTGTGTGTGTGTGTGTGTGACTGCAGTGTATATATATGCCACTCATTGCCACTGTATGGCATTATATGCGGTTCAATCTGTGGTTCAAAAAGTAACAATTTCATGTACTGTATGCGTCTTCAAATGTAATAATACTTTTGTAGGGGTGCGAACATTGGTCAAGTATTTCCCAGGGGTGCGGGGCATAGAAAATTTGGGAATTCCTGAGCTGGATGTCGAAGGTTCATAATTCCTGCTCGAATTGAAGGAGATTTAAACATTTCTCTTCCCCTGGACCTCACTGCGAACTCGGTTCTAACGATGATGGTGATGATGATGATGATGATGATGATGATGATGATGATGACGACGACGATGATGATGATGATGATGATGATGATGATGATGATGATGATGATGATGATGATGATGATGATGATGGTGATGGTGATGATGATGATGATGATGATGATATTCGTTTATTGTTGATCAAATCATGCCAGATGACAAACCGCATCGTAGTAAGCTGTCGGTGGGAAGATCAGGTGGTGCGATGGGAGATTGGTCACCCACCCTCATGTGCATTTAGGCTTCTCTCTAACGCTAGAAATTGAAATAACTAACGCTTCATAACTATGCCTACCTTAGGGGATTAGTTCTAAGGATTTTTCATTATCATCATCTTATTCTGCTTCTTCACTTATTCCTCCTTTTCCTCTTGCTCCACATTTCTCCGTCTTCTTCCGCTTTTCTTCTTCTTCTTCTTCTCATC
>JACEVL010002527.1:0-24693 GCA_020284085.1 Aporrectodea caliginosa
ATAATTAGTTAAGTAAATTTGTGTTTTTTTTCTTTGTCGAAAACCGATAGGTTTTCTCTCGTAGTGGTTGGGGGGTATGTTGGGAGACCTTCCCAACCGAATACGGTACTTTGTCCTAGATTGAAGGACATTCGGATAAAGCTAAATATATTTAGTATGGAACTGAACTATATATAAAAAGTAGGCGTGATGTTATGCGTACTATAAATATACGAATATCGTTGTTGTAACAGAGACAGAAAATAGGATAGATGATGAAATATATCATGTATAGTTTAGAAGGAGTGTTCTCTCCTATTTAAACCAATGTGAAAGAATCGTCGTCGAAGCTTGGCAGTTTTCGTTAGGCCTGTTGCCGTGAGGTGTCGAATTCTCAGTAGAACTGACCAAGACTTCCATGTACTAGATAAGTCTAGTTAACTAGTTAAAACTGTTGGTTTCGTGTCCGCTGTGGCCAACCAAGTTGTTTGTTTGATGTTCAACGTTCTCGAGACAAGGAGACGTGAGGATCTGATGTTCTTCGATAAGGTTGTATGTGTGTTACTATTACGGATTTTGTTTTATAATATACATTCTTTTTACCCTAGAAACGAGTTGTCTTCATTCGTATAGTAGACCTTACACTATGTATACATAGGGACAGATGTGTTAATATACATATACAGGGTGGCGCAAAAATAAACCGGACTATTATGGTATTGGTTTGGCATTTAATATAACATTGAATGAACTGTAAAATTTCAGAATTTTCTGAATGCGTAAGAAATTACAGTCAAAGTGATGTTCAATATGTCCTCCGTTTGCTGCGATAACCAATGATAATCGCTTGCGAAACTGTCCAATAGCCCGGTTGATAGTGTCCTCGCTGATTTAGTCCCAGCATGCGGTCAGAACTTCTTTCAAATGTTCAATATCTCGAATTCTTTGCCTGTAGACAAGCTGCTGAAGCATTCCCCAGATGGAATAGTCTACGAGATTCAAGTCCGGACTGTTCGATGGCCAATTTTCGAAGCGAACCCCATCCTTTTTCGAGTCTTAACGCACGAATTAACGATTTATCATCAATTGTCAACAGACGCTTCGCCATGACGGTACAAAGAATAGTTAACGCCATAGAATATTTGACGTCATTTTTATTTTATGTAGCGTTCTCATTTTTCTGTGTCATTTCTGTCTAATGATAGTTTTAAGGCGATAATTACTTTGATTATTCAAGCGATGCAATTGCAAAAACTAATAGTCCGGTTTATTTTGCGCAAGGGCAGTCCGGTTGCAAGCCTGCAGAGGACGCTCAACTGGTGACATGGAATACTTTGCATAATAAGCAGCACATACTGCTCTTATAAACTGCAGATGGGATAAATGGTGCTCAGTTGCAGCTGGAGATTCTCGGTAGAATAACCAGGCGTTGTGCATGGAGACCTAAAACAACTAGACGATAATTATTATAGGCCACTTACGGATTCCTATACTAATTTTATACTGTGCAATGCTTTGATCTGTGATATTAGGAAAGGCTGGGTCTATCTGAATTCTGGCCTTTCAGCTGTCCTTTCAACGCACATGCCAAATGTGACTAGGCCTACTGGTTTCTTTTTTGAAGTCGTATGTCCCACGAGCACCTTTAGACAAATCAGATCATAAGTCTGTAATTTCGTACTGTCCCAGTTCCACTAAACCCCATTCGTGACAGTCTCTCGAGCAATGGTACTGATGTGAACAAATTGTCAAAATACACACGAAAATACACATATTCCGGCAGACAAGAATTAGATTCAAGGCAACAGAACCACCGATACCCACATCCTTGAACGCAGTTTTTGAAGCACCATGATAAGGGTCAATTTGTATCAAGTAACGAAGAGCGGTTGTCAAACACCACATTATTTTTCCCCCATTCAATATTATAATTGTATAGCATTGTCATTACCGAAATACGATATCATTGACTCATCCACCGACAGCTGCTGTTGCATTGGAATGTACATGCGAAATTATTTGTTCAGTTCAGTAATCAATGGTCGAAACTTTGAAAACTTGTCGGTCGGTCAAGATGCATGTTATCAGCTATACGTAAATAACGTAGAATTATTAAAAAAGGTTGTGGTTCATGGCTTTGGCTACGGCTTCGTTGTGAACATAGGGGATGACTCCCAGTACGTGCGTCTTGCTGGAATGGTTGCATAACCTTGGGCTGCTCAACGTCATCGTCAGACGGCTGCCGCGTGTCGTTGTCTCCCATACAAGTGTTACGAAATACTTTCGTCTCTCCTTGAGCACGTACCTCCTTTCCACATAGATTGTCTTGTGATACATCCGTAGTGTTGTCTTCGCCTGCGCTATCTCCGTCATTGCCATTCCATTCTCTGGCGGAGTTATGTAAATGTCCCGCAAAAATGTCGGGTCGCCCTCGAGTGTACTGAAGACATCATTGACAGTAAACCTGGTTTTTCTGTGAAACAAAACTGAATATTTTACAAACAGGAAAATAATTTTTCCGTTCACGGTAACGTCTGGCATTGAAATGGTACAGAATACTGCTATAATGGGTGAATTCGATAAGCTCCACTGGTTAAAACACATAGGCTACACAGCATCCATGTTAGCATGTAGGACAATTACCGTGGCATCGAATGACCACAGTCTCTTTTTTGGAGAGACTTTCAGCACTGCATAGTAAGGATTATGCACACAGCAAACATGCGACAAAAGTATTCCAGCACAAGTTAAATAGTTGTACTACATAAGCATTTTAAGCATTAATCATTTTATTCAATTTATTGAGATCTTTATTAGAAAAATGCTTACTTTCGAGAAGAATTCATCAGTTGTGAAATTTCTCGGGGGCGAGGTTTATGATATCATAATTAGGCCCTACGCATAGAATATTTATGCGCGTAGAAATAAAACGCTCAAAACAATACTAAAGGCATTGCTCAGTACAGCAAAAGTGACAATATCAATCCGAGGTTCATGTATGCTAGACTGGACTTGAATACCATTGTGTCCCTAACGGGTTAAGTCAATTTTGTGACATGCGTGAATGTAACCTAATGCTTGGCTTCCTGGACGTGAACGGACCCAATTCGTAAAAAATAAGCAAGGAACTGATTCGTGTTACATTTTGCTTTTTATATATCGTACCCCTAGAATTATAAGGCTCTATGTCCACTTTTTTGAAAAATCAACCTAACGCGCTATATCCGTTACCGCGATGACAGGGGCTATGTCCTGAACAGTCTAGCTTAACTGGAGACGCTTTCTTAAGCTCTATCTTCAGTAGGCCTACTATAAAGCTCTATGTCGAAAAATTTGGACCTGATTTGGACAGTGTCTCAAAGCTATAGAGGAACAAGTTCAGTCATCCAATAGAATCATTTATTTTGTATCACGTGAATTGGAGATATAACCGTGATCGAGTGAGGTTTTAAAAAAGAATTATACGGTGTTATGTCCATAGCCAATACCAGTGAGAGATCTTAACACGTGACTGGACTTGTAACTACAACACTCACTTTGTCTGCAATCAATAATGTTATACAGCTCTATGTCCAAAAATAGTCACTCCTGCCATAATTATAGCCAAATTACTCATAATCGGTTTACATCATGATCGAAATACACATAGGCTATAATCTTACTGAGGAAAATCATTGTTTTCCAAAAGGTTTAATTTAATTGCCATCAATGAAACAGAGCAAAAAAATGTCGTCAGCAAATCTTAAAAATCGTTTTTCTCCGTTACGCAAAAAGTGGACAGAGAACCTTGTAGTTCTAGGGGTCCGATATGTTAAATATTATAACAAATTATCTAAAACATATTATGGAATTAGTAGCATCGAAACAGTATTTGTTTGTCAGCAACTTTCGAAGAAAGGTGAGCTTATTCCCAATTTAAAGTGTAAACATTAGCTCCGACTCCTAAATAGAAATGTCCTCCTCCAACGAACAGTTGTTTATTTTCCTCGTCGTAGTAAAATCTTGACGGATCTCGTATGTTCGTTTCTTCTTCTTCTTCTTTAGTTGGACAAATAATTCGATCCCATTTAAGATCGGAATCCAAGAGAATCACTCTGCCATAACCATAATCAGCCACAAACACTCGATCGTCTGAATCGATTGAGATATAACGAGGAAACCAAAGTTTTTGTGGATTATTTGCAGGAACAAAACGATGGATGATCATCTGTCCATCTCTGGTCAATTCACTTATACCCCAGTTCAATACATTCCTTATTCCATTTGGCTCTCCCACCTCGATTTCCATTAAGTAATGAAGAATGATGAAATTCCCGATTGATGTTTCAACTAAATGAATCGTACTGTCAATGTCTCTGGATAATCGAATGGATCGAACAAGTTTTGCGTCTGAACCGTAGATCATCAGAATGGATGACGATGAATCATTATTGACCACCAACAACTGACCATCAACGGACATTGACAGATTACCTGGCTTATAATCAGTGGTCAGCCATTTGATGATATTATGTTCGTCATCTACATGTATTTCTCTTGTTATCTTCCATATGCATTTCTCATCATAATCAGAGACGTAGAGACAAGTTTCCCTCTTGCTGGATTCAATGTCTTCAGGCTCTTTAATCTCTTTTAGTATGATTATCTTCCGAAGACGAACGGGATTTTGATCATCAAAGACACGAATTACATGATAAGCATATGATTGGCAGAGAACGTAGATTTCATTTCGCAGTTTAGTCACTCCAAACACAGATTCTGTTCTTCCTACGTCGATTCTCTGAGTGAAGTTGATGGAAATCGGACAAACGACTAAAATAAAAGCAATATTAATAATTAAAACGTTAATAATTGATTATAATTAATATCTTTTTTATTAACATTTTGTATTATCATTGACTGCTCATGCGTGGCTTGTTTTGAATTGTTTTGAATTATTGATTTCTTTTGTCAATGTAGTTTTTTATTCTGTTTTGAATCATATAATTGGAATTAAAAGTTCATCTGGCAAATGTTTTGTCATTCAATGCCTCTCACTCACAACGAAAATGAAACAAACATTATTAATAAATTAATAACTAAGTATTAATATTCATTATTACTATAGGAAATAGAATCGAGTGTTGTTGGTTACTTAGATCAACGAATCTATTATTGTATATTTCTTTATATTTTCTTCTGTATTTAGGCTACTAATTTAATTTGCTCTCATTTTCTCTATCATTGCTCTGAGTTTGTCTGCTGTTGGTTTTTGACTGCTTTCATATGTCGCCAATGACCTATTAACCTCATACCATTCTCTTTCTAATTACCTGATTATTCACTGCTCATTTGAATCACCTAAATTACTTACTTTCCGTTTGAATAACTGTCTGTCCATGCAAATAATATCTAAATACCTAACCTTTTGTTCTTTTTACATTCTGTCCAACTCACTTTTGCTGTCTCTGTTCCTTTTTCACTTGTATCATTTGCATATTTTTGTCTTCCAATCCAACCTTATGGTTTCTTCTAATGTCTTGATTTCACTCAAAGGAGACTACATAAGCACAATTTAAGTAGTTTTACGAGAATGAAAACCTCTTGGTAGATACAGTTTCCCTTCATAACAAATATGTGTCTTGATTCTCTTTCTGAGTCTCTATTTTCATTTATTTTTACTTCTTCACGCAAATTAACGACCCTTCTTGTGCCCTTCAACGTCCTGCTGATTTAGTGTCAGTTCGGTTTTTTCAGTTAAGTTTCTGTCTCAGTTCATTTGATTAATGTAAGCCCTATATAATACTGATTCTATGTTTCAAGTTTTCTTTATGATTAGTAGGCCTACGTTCATAAGAACTTGCCAACGGTTTTCCTGAATTGATTTCTGTCGATGCTCATCACATTTGAAATGGATGGTTGAATATTTGCAAGGAATATATCTCTCAGCTGATTCGATTCGTACAGCATATGAATATATGCAAGGGCTGATTGTGAATGACACCAGATCCAAACGACAACAGTCTGTCCGTCCAGTTGAGAGTTCAGGATTTCTATGCCTTCCTCTCTCAGTTGACTGATGAGTTTTTCAGTCTGATGTGACCTTGGTTTGGTTCTGTTTCGAAGATCTTCGATATTTTGATGAAGTAGCTGTGTTTCCATTGACGTTGTACACTTTGCACCACGAGTTTGCACGTCGATTTTTATTATGCCTAAAAGCGTAAACGTATTTTTAAAAGTCACTTTGCGTACGTAGAAGTAGTTTTAGATAACTGCAGTTGAGTTTAAAATACTCCTTAGGTTGTAAATACGTGACCAATACGGAGTTTCGTCCGATTTAAGCGAAATATGAAAGCTCATTAGCATGATTTTCAACTAAAATGTGAGCATTATTCAGGTATTTATAATGCGCCATTCTATGAATTCGCTTAAAATCGCAAGTCCCCGGATAGATCGATTTCAACAGGTCAGCGAAATACATCTATGTTGCGATAAAGATTAGGGATTAGCAAAGCCAAAGACAGTGATTTAGATAGGCCTATGTGTACCGTATGTGCAGAAATGCACGAAACCTCAAATGCTTCTTTTGATATTTGGGATAAAAAGCTGATAAATTGAAGATGATGATAGTTTTTTCTGGCAGAATAATAATATTTGGGGGCATTTTCGCCGGCAAGGAGACATATGAGTAGGGCCTTTCCAGACAATTTATTTTCTGCAATAAAAATAAGAATAATAACAACAACAACAGCAACCACAACAACAACAGCAACAACAACAGCAGCAATAACAATAAGTTGCGGACCTCGCTCCGCAACTTAGGTGTCATCCTGGACCAGGAACTGTCTTTTACGAAGAACATTACGGCATTGACTCGTTCCTGTTACTATAACGCGCCAGCTGCGGGTTGTAACTCGCTCTCTGTCCTCTTCCTCTGCCTCCACTCTGGTCCACGACTTTATTCTTAATCGATTGGACTACTGCTCTTCGCTCTACTGTGGACTTCCCCGGATCCGTTTGCATCCTTTGGAAGGCGTGTTGCGGGCGACTGTTCGCTTAATTGGTGGTGTCCCTAAGTTTGGTCACATCTCTGCCTTTATGCGTGATGGTCTCCATCCATTATAGGGTCTCCTCTATCGTCTGTCACTGTGCTCTCGGCAGAGCACCTGCCTAACTCCTGCAGCTGTTCACTTTGACTTTGGCCTGCTCTGGCGGCCGATCTCAGCGTCTGGTTTTCTCGATCGTGAGTTTTTCTCTTTTGAATAGCCTCCCCTCTGACCTGCGTTCTCTTCCTCGAGAATCCTCTGGCTCTTTTTATAAACTACTTAAGACTTTGTTTTTTTGACCGAGCCTGGGTCGGGAGCACCTCTGAGTAGAAATCTTGAAGGCGCGTTATATAAATTTCTGAGAACGATAGATAGAATAATAATAATAATCGGCTGATCAGGCTTGTCGAGTGAATGCCGTTCCAGACGTCCATCTTATTGTCTCCGGACATTTTTTTTAGCAGCCTGAGGGATTAGAACTACCTCGGGTAAAAAAAAAAAAAATAAAAAAAATAATAATAATAATAATAATAATAATAATAATAATCTCAATCACAATCCAGCGGTTCAACGCTATCGCGTGCCTGGGTTCGATGAGGCCCTAGAACCTTTATTTTAAGAACCATGATTTTAAGAACTCTGGACGTTTTATAATAATAATAATAATAATAATAATAATAATAATAATGATGATGATGATGATGATGATGATGATGATGATGATGATGATGATGATGATGATGATGATGATGATGATGATGATGATGATGATGATGATGATGATGATGATGATGATGATGATGATGATGATGATGATGATGATATGATAATAATAATAATAATAATAATAATAATAATAATAATAATAATAATAATAATAATAATAATAATAATAAGAAGAAGAAGAAGAAGAAGAAGAAGAAGAAGAAGAAGAAGAAGAAGAAGAAGAAGAAGAAGAAGAAGAAGAAGAACCACAACAACAACAATAACAACAACAATTGTGAGTGGAAAGCACAAGTCAACAAAAAGCATTGGTTTCAAGTTTAGCGTATTATTTTAATTACTACTGATTAGTACTGAAGCTATTTAATGGCGAAGAGATGCATCTGAACACAAATTCTTAGTCGAAACCCATTATTTTTGCTTCAATCTCCACTGGAATTTTTCATGGGAATTGGCCATAACCAAGTATCAGAAATCAGAATGGCTTTTCAGAATATAAGTTTGTCCTGAAAGTATCCTGGTCTGACCTTTTTATAGGAAGATTTCTACAACATTTCACCACTATTACTGGGGTTGTGATAATAAACTGTACAATGGCTAGTACATGACATTATTAATTACAGAAATTATTCGAGGTCTCGGAACGATCCTAATGTAATTCGATATAAATGCTTATCTGCTATTACTATTATTACTATTATTATTATAAAGCAAATTATTTAGATGAAGTTTGCTTTAAACCTCCTCCGTTTTCTATGATTCTTGCCACTGTCTTCTGGTTGTTTCGTCGAAGACATTTGACAAAATTTGAAAATCTCTTTTCGTCAAAGGAACTCATGACGTACAATAGCTCTGCGTTCTTATCCCGCTGTAAACGTTGTTTTTGAATGAACTGACTTTGCTCTTCCGTTATGCAGTTGAGAGTCAACAGCGAACCGATTAGCTCGTCATTTGGCTGAATATATTCTAACAGATAATTTCTGTTGTTTCTAATGATTGCAGATCTTTTCTTGGTTTTTCCATAGAAATCTAAAAAGACACAAACTATCTCTACTTTGTATGGCATAACAACTTTGTAACATCATAACAATTTTGTTCGAAGTAAAAAGAAATTTCTGCTGACTTTGTAATCGACAGAGGTGAAGAAGTTGATTTAACTCGGAGAATAACATTGAAGCCTATTAAACCTACGTATAGAACGTCATAAAACAGATGTCAAGCCATAGTAGCTCTTTCGTTTGGCGGAAATATTTACAAGATATCTGACTCGTCTAAATGACCCTGCCTCCATTGTTTCATTGCATAATATTATTCTGAGTAATCTCAAATCTGTTACTACGCCACAATTACATTGGGCAATTGACTAATCAGTCCTTTAAAGACCTGTATTAATTAGCAATACCGGAATAGGAAACCTCTACACGCGCAGTTTCCTTGATGCTGCTGTGGTCCTTGTCCACACCTTATCACCAGTAGAGATGATTCTTGCTGGTCACCCTTCAGACTTTATAGGGCGTCTTGACCGGGTCCTTCGTTCTGCCGCTCGGCTTGTTGGTCGTATTCCAAAATATGCCCCAGTCTCTCCTACATGCGATATGTCTCCAACTGGCTTCCTGTCTCGCAACGCATTTCCTATAGGACAGCAACGCTTATATATATTATGATGGTGTCTCAATGGTAGTGCTCCATCCTATTTATTTGATCTCTGTCGCCCGGTATCTGACATAGCCTTCCCGTCGAGCACTGCGTTCTGCGGCTAAGAGGAAGCTCTTGGTCCCTCGAGCTCACTCTTCGGTTAGACAGCGTCGAGCCTTCTCGATTGTTGGCCCTTTCACTTGGAATGGGCTCCCGTTGCGCTACGCTAGCGGCCCCGGAATAATATGCCTGCTTCTATCAACTGATTAAGTCCATTCTATTTAACCGTGGGTTTCGCTGGGAGCGCCTCTGAGTAGACATCTTGAAGCGGCGCTGTATAAATTTCCTAAATGAATGAATGAACTCTGCGATGCAATTATATGTCCACATTCTCATGAACTAAGGTTCTGTCCTTTCGACCGTCAACATAAATGCCAAGGGCATCAACACTCACATTCACACTAGCTCTCTTCGGTACTTCTTTCGTTCTCTCCTAATTTTGTTCTTGTCAGTGATGTCGCTGCACTCATTAGGCCTTACGATTCCATAATCCTGTAGCATACCAGATGCTATTTCCGCAACTGCCCGATCTCATATGGCATATCGATCTGAAGCGTTGGCCACACTTCAAGAAATATGCACCACACGGACGTGTTTCCAAAGACTTGTTATTTTAAATTTTTTTTCGCCGGTAGAGGACAGACGACACAATACAAAATCAAAAATATTTTGATCTCCATTTACACTACCATGTTGGCACCTTTTTACTACAATTACAACACGCTTGCTCAAAAACATTCTCTTACAATTTTCATTTCAACCTACTATAATAATAATTGAATGCGACGCTTTCGTGAGGTATATATACGCTACTTAAAATGGACTGTTGCAAGTGTCTGGATAACTACCTAACCATAATGCGTGACAACGATCGCAATCTATAGTTTTCAGATAATATGTTAAAATATTTAATCCGGGCAATCGCTAGTGATCGAGATAAATAAGTTTGACATTAATGTTTGGAAGACATCTCACCCATCAGGTAGCGCCAGATTGTCTTCTTGAACCGTTGTTTGGTAATTCTTCGATTGAAGCAAACGTCGACTGATATGAGAGACCTGATAACTTCTTCGTCTCTCTGTTTCATTGGTGAATTCAATATCCAATGGAGATAGGACTTTTTTAAGATAATGTCCAACATCTCCAGCGAAAGGTCGTTCAGCTGAAATACAAATAGAGGCAAATTAACGAACATAAAACGAACACCTGGATGTTAGTAGAGTTGCTTATTCGATGGCCATGAGTACGACCTTCTAGCGACCCCGAACTCCGATCGACCCTGACCGACTAACCCCTTTACAGTCTCAAAGTTACTCTTAATAATTAGAATATTATTAGCGCAAGACAAACGCTCACATTAATTTTTTATAAATTAGTCAGTTGTCGCAAAACTTACTGTCATTGGACCAGGAAAAGTCTTAAAAGCTACTATGATACTTTTGACGCTCGTTTCACGGTGGTCAACTGTTCGAAGATGGAGAATTTAGCTGTATTCGATTGATGCGGCAAAGATGTTCAAATTAATCGAAACATGGTGAAGATGTTAGTCGATATAGTCCTGGACACAGGTCATGCGTTGCTTAAATCTTGTCTGTTCCGTTCTGAAGCCTCACAGGATGAGCACTGAAATCAAAGAAGACAAGCAATTGTAACACGTATTTGTTACATCAATTTTATGAAAATAGAGAATGCAACATCGTCATAAAAATACTAATATACATTACATGTGTATTGTCAATTTCGGGCCTATAGAATTATACAGAATTATACAGTGAGCAATCAACCTAACCATTATCATGATGACATGGGCTCTGTCCTGAATAGTCAAGCTTTATTGGAGGCGCATTCTTCAGCGCTACATGTGAGTAGGCCTACTATATCGCTCTATGCCGAGGATTTTACACAGTATTATACAACTACAAAGGTACAAATCCCCATCCAATAGAATTCGTAACTTGGCGTTACGTGTGCAGACACAACGCCCCTCGCGATTAAACGACGTCTACTTAGATTATATGGCGCTATATCCAAATTGTTCATGGCCAATGCCAGAAGCGCTTCTGACCACGTGCCTTTGGACTTGTAACTTTAATAATACTTATATGCCTACCATCAACAACGTTCAAAAAAGCAATACAATTCATAGCACAGTATAAGTCTATTATTCTGAGCATTAAACTGATCCATCTGAATCTGTGGTACTGAGTACTGATGAATGAAGAATTAAGCAACTATTACCAATAGTCTCAGATATAGCTTGCAAAATATTCAGTATGAATATAGTCTATAACAGAATGCAATCTCAATGGCTGTATCGAATTTATTGCATCTAACTTTGTCGCCGAGCTATTAAAGTTTCGCAGGCGAAAACCATGGCAAAAAGACGTGTACTGTGAAAATACCTAATTACAAATGACGTTAAAATTAGAAAGAAAAGTTTCTGACCGTATATAGATGTACTTCCGAGTTGCCGAAAAATCAGCTACCTACAATTGCAAATGTTATAGTTTTATATGGTTAGGAAATCAGAACATTCAAAAACAACTCCGGCGTCGATTATTGTGAAGCAATTTGCTACAACTGTCATTTATTATCTGGATTAAAGCTGGAATTCCCACTATCACCTTAGGATCAACGGATCACAAGTTGGAAAATGTGCATATGTAAGCTCGTCGGGGCCGCTCTGTAAGCATACGGGTGTCAGTCCATATGTCTTCCAGATATTTAGGTGCCTCCCACCACGCGCTACCATGGTGGGTTGGAATGAGACACCAGCCGCAACTGGTAGATCTGTGGATGATGATGTGATTGGCCTGTGGGATTCGATTCCACACTGAGTGAGTTGTCTCTCACGTATTCGGCTGCTTCTGCGGGGAAAGAAGGAAGCGCCACTGGCTCCCTGGCCGTAATCATCTGGCCGGGATTCGAACCTATTGGCTCGCAAACTAGTAACGGGGCTGTTACTATGGGGCTGTGACGATAGGTGTCGGGTGGTTAGGGCGATGCCTGTTGAGGTCATAACTTCTCCTCCCATAGAGAATAAGTCAGGGTTCGTTGGTGGCTGATCTACCTGGTCCCTATCTAACACGTAATCTTCCACGTCTATCATTCTTTCGGCTAAACTCTGTTGATTCTGGGACAACTCGGACTGATTGCTAGAAATCTCGGCCAATTGGGAAGTCAGGGTTGCCTGGGTATTCACAGTGTCTGAGAATTTAGACATCATGGCTTCCAGAATGTTGGTCATATTGGTAGGGGTAACACTTGTTCTAGCTCTAGGCTCCTCCTCTTCAGCTAATCCTACATCTAAACGACTTTCTGACATTTTCTAAGTCTTTATTATCAAGCAGAACAAAAGCACAATCTAACTATTACATAGAAAAGGACCCTTCGTCGTCTACTGTAGATATCTATAAGTTTAATTGATATCTCTTATGTTAGGCTACTTGCTCTGGGAACTAGCTCATAAAAGATATTAACTACTCGATCAAAATATAAAAGTAATTTAATATATGAAATGAATTTCGGTAGCAAATAAATGAAAATATAATAATAAAACATTGAAATAAGACCAATAATAAACATACCAAGAAAGAAGTAAAGTTCTCATACTGAATTCACGGAGGATTATCATCATCAGCCACACAACGATTCCTGCAGGCCATGGTTCCCACAAGAATCCTGTGAGCTGGGTTTCGCGGGTTTATATAGATTTCCGGGGCTTGGGTTGGTCACGTGGTACATCCGGGGTTAAACTCTCGGGTGCAAACTAATCTGGCAGAACCGACCGAAAAATGTCCCTACCCGGGCGCATGGACCAAGGGCCTGTCGGGAAGATGGATCGCTTCAGCCGGATATTGTTAGGGTCTCATGACTGAGTCCTAACCGGTCCTGGGATGGGCATTCGTTACCCTTGAGTAGTTCCTTAGCCGAGGGGAGTAGGCTATATAAGGAGGTACGAAAAGGGGCGGTTAGAGAATCTCCGATACTCAGCCTTCGCGCTAGTCGGGTTGTCTGAGATTTCTCTGGGTTGCATGGTAGTCAAGTTAGTTCGTGACTTGTGCCATTTTCAAGTCTTACGGTGCTTCAGTTTGTGATGTTCGTCAGCCCGTTGCTGAGTTACAGACTTCTTGTTAGTTGGTCGTTCTTCACATTGAAAGCGAACCTTTCTTCCACCGTCGTTCTACGGTTGGGTAATGTATCGTGTTGAATTATTGTTTTTGTCGAGAATTATACCTTGAAAACTAGATTCGAGTCTTCAGCTTCGTTATAGCTATAGGGAACCCGTAACATAATGGTGATGACAACCTTATCTGATATGACAAACACTGTCGCTAATACCTAGGGAGAAAGGCATGTATACGTGGGTAGCAAACTAGTATCTCCATGTAACTCTTCTATAGCGCCTTTTCTACTCTGTGATACTTCCTTCCGCTCCCGATATATCAGAACGTCCCGTTCTGAAGCAAATCTGGGTAGATGCTACAGAAGTGACTCATTGAAAAGTTAAAGATAAACATAGGCCTACATAATGATATCGCGAAGCTTAGTGAACAAAAATGCAAAAAATTAAAAATGTTGATAAATGCAAAAGCTACTAGGATTACATAATACTAGCAAAAGCTTTACAAATATAAGTGAATAAAAATGTCAGATTGGAGGACGTAATGATACCATGAAATGTAAAATATCAAATCAAACGTAATGCTAAACTACTGTAAAATAAACACAAGGGAAGAAATAACATATCAGTGTACACAACACAACAAGGCTCTTCATAAATGCAGTTGTTAGTCTGTGACGTTCAGTCAAATCCAAGTTGCTTAGCCAAAATACGCTCGAAACATAACCACACAAAAATAAACATTTCAATTCATTTTGACACACTTTACATTGATAAACTTGACAATGGGAATCTCGTAACATCCTTGTTTACCTGGTCGTAAACTTTAGACAACTTGACAACTGTAACCGGTTAAGACTCTTGTTTACTTGGTCGTAAACATTAGCACTCGTGTTTACTTGGTCGTAAACATAACCTCATCTTACTTGGTATAAGATTCATTTCCATCAACTGTACGACAACTAGGGAATACTATTGGACACTGGGTAGTCCTTACCTCTTTAGTCACTTTGTGTACTTCAAAAGACGTAACTCTTTTGGTTCATATAGGCTACCGGTTTCTCACTCATTTCAAAGTGTCTCTCTGCACATGTAGGGAATCGTCAAGTCAAATAACAATGCAACACTTGTAAAATCTCACACAATCTCAAAACATGTAAACCTTGGTTGGTTTGTTTCGAAAGAAATATGACAAGTGCAGACCAGCTGCTACTAGGACAATTTCTTCAAGTGGAAGAATAATATCGTTTAAATTTTGAAGCATAAAGACATACAAAAGAACTGTTTCCACATGTCAAAAATATTGGGCGTCCCCATTTCTTGCAGCAACTATTCGATATGTAATATCTCAACGCTTTCCAAATTTACTAGAGTATACAGCGACCTTTTTTGATACATTATTCTTCACTTTCACTATTCCTGGACCAAGGTTTAGTCATTTAACCGTTCAAACAATTGGCGATGGCTTGCCTGTAAATTTGACTAAGTGGCAATCGTCTGGTCAACTGTTTCACAGTTTACGTTTAACGCTTTTACCTGTCTGCGTTTGGCTTAGGCCTATATGATTTTCGTGTGTTAAAACATCTGGAATAAATATGCAATAGCATTTCCCTTCAAGATATTAAAGCGGACAAAACGCTACAATTGTTCATATAAAAAAAAACATAATATATATAAGCGAAACTACAAACTAAAAACGCAATGGGACTGTACAAGGGTGGGGGTGGTCAAAGAGTGGCGTCGAAGCGACGAAAGAGACTCGCAAGGGTCGACGGAAGAATGTCATTGACAAGTGTATTATAGCTCACGATAGGTTGACGAAGGTAGGAGGTTCTGACACTCGGTGGAAGAATGGGATAGAAGTTTGTTGCGTTGAAGCGGAAGACGAAGACGTCGCATCGGGAAGTGTGGTAAAGACTTGGCTCAATCGATGATTTGGTCATTTCAAAAGTACTGGAGGTCGCTTTCGTAGGTGTGAAGGCGTGTGCATCTTGTTGAGAGATGTCGCAGGATCTTATGTACGGGAATGCGTCGTCGAACAGAGTTGGCCAACGAAGCGTGACCCAATTGGTAGATAAGAAACTTTCATGTCCTGGATGTGCGAATTCTCCAAGACAGGCCTTCAAAAACTTCTGCAGCAGTTAACCAAGCCGTCAATTAAATTGTTCGGCAGCTGGAATAACTCTGCATGGCACCGATTGTTCTCAGGCATCCGAACGAAATCTAGACACTGAAGGTACGAAGTAAGTTCAGAGCATTGTTATAGCGCGTTGACAATGTCAAGTTCAACGGAAGTCGCAATGTCATTAGCTCAAGTTCGGCATCGGAAGTGACTAGTCGCTCACAAGTCTTTTGCAGAGGGCGTTGATGGCGAAAGAGACTCTGTTACAGTAGTCGAAGGGAAGTGCTGCAACGGTTGGCCAGGCCGAGTCAGCGGAGGAAGTCGTGTAGATATCGCGATGGCGAGTTGTCTAGAGAACTCGAAGCGTAGAAACAGTAATCGGATATAGGCGTTTCCGATCTGTTGTGGTTGCTGTTGGCTGCGACGAGTTGATGCCGAGACGTTAGGATTGGTGTCTGGCAATGTCGGTTTGACGCGAAGAAGACTTGCCAGATAATGCTGCGATTTACTGTGCCATGGTCAAATAAGTACATACGCAGTGACTGTCACGATGACGACCAGCGTCCTTTCTAGTGGCTAGTGACTGCGGTTGACGTTGAGATGAATACACGTTCGACATTATTTTGTTTTGTGGAACGCAGACGGCGGAATAGACATGAGCTTCTTGTGAACGTCATGTGATTGATGATCACGGCACTGGAAAACGAGGAATTTCCAGTACGAATGACTCAGCGGTTGGTTGAGATTACAGATGACACTTTCGCGAAGAGGATGCGATGTTGGCACACGGATTCAGGAAGATGAAGGTCTGGTGGTGGAGTGTGGACTGTGTGGCGATGAGGGAAGAGAAGGTCGCTGAGTAGGGTGGAGAGGGGTTGGACGATGCGCTAACGACGATGTTCTTAGGGCAATAAACTGTTAAACTTAACTTCTCGTCTACTTAGACAACCTATTAACAACAAATGACTATTTTACTTGATGATTGACATTAGCGTGTGCAAAAGTGATTAATCTCAAGGTAGAATTGCAGCAATATTTATAAAATGCACAGCATTATACACTAGAATACGAAAAGTAATATGCTTCAAATATAATGGCGTCACATAAATAAAGTAAGCTTAACCAATCAATCTGTAGACAAACAAACTGAAATGTAATATAAACGCAATTGTGGGTCTGATTTTAAGAAATGGGCTTTTGAGTAATAATAAGTTATATAAATTGGATAGCTGAGTTCAGCTGTTATTCAAACATCGAATCTGAAATAATAGAATTTTAAGGCAACGTCCAATAAAATTTTCAGAATTTGAGAAGTTGAGATGTGAAGTGGGAGTGTACATCGTAATTCACACGTAAAATAGTAAATCATTGTCCTCTCCATGCAAGCAGTCGTAATTGTCGAACACGGTATATAATTATGAAAGAAGCAAGGAATATAATACGCAACAAAAATCAAACGCAAACCCTATAAAATTCTGACTGGTACAGTTATAGATCTATAAGCAAAGGCTTGCAGAATTTCTAAACTGTTCAAACCCTCAAAGTCCTATATCAAATCTAATCAATAATATTTATCTGTCCTTAAGGCTGAACTTAATGTGATGACCATAATCATGGAATGTGCATATCAGCTTACAACATCGCACAATTCAATCATGAGTAACCTCGAAAAGTTAAAACTGAATTCTAAAAAGAAAAGGACGGAGGAGAGAGGGTTAACGAATGAAAACAACAAAATGCTAGCTGGCTAAAATAAGATAAGGGTCTGTGGTATCAGGTTATCAACTCTACTGAGGAGGCATCGGGGGTGGGCTAGCCGCTAGGAGAGAGGGACACACCAAAACGCTGAAGCTGCTGCTCCGGGCTGCATGCATTCGGGCTAAGGTAACAAGCCGGTGCATCGACAAGAGGTAGAGGCATGCGACTATCAGCCTAGCCTGTGAGCCAAATCTGCTACGAGGGAAACAGGCATTAAAATGATCTCTGATAGAATTAGACACTCTGTAACAAATGAATTATCCATTCACAGCAACAAATAAGAAAAATGGCTATTGAAAATCAGAATTGTAAATTTATTTAGCTTCCCGTCAGAAGGACACAATTAGATGATACTGCAGGCGTGAAATTATGAAAATTTAAAGTTTAAACTGTGCCTGCGGTTGAATCAAACAAAATCAGCAATTGTCTATAACACACAGCATTATGCCTGAATTTACCAGCAGAAGACGCTATACGAAGCTAAAACTGAAATCTGAAGGATACGATTAATGACTGGCTAGCGAAAATGCATGATGCAATAATGCATAGGCTGATTTTATTAACTCTTAGAAGGAGGATAGGCCTACACTGCCCAATCCAATGTAAGATGCTGCAGATGAACATTTTATATGCAGTATTGCCATGCATAACAAACTGAGAACGCTTCATCATAGTAGGTCTATCTTTAAAAACTTTTAACAATGGATTAATTCTATGCGTATTATTTGACTGAGCTGTTTAACGAATAATATTATATGCTGATAATATTATCAAGCTCATCTAGTACATACAGACTACATGTAGCAGTAATAATGCATGTAAAGTATAATCTAGGTTCTGATCGAATGAATGACTAAAACTTACCGTTAAGTTGCGCAGCTGATGATGGTATGAGAGAATTTATCGAATTTATATAAATAAAAGTAATAAAACTGTAAAGAAATGCTTAGGTGAAGGATCGAAGATCTTTACTGGTAATAATATGCTAAGACTGCGTCTACTTTAGGTAAAAATTTGAGACAGTCTCCGCGTGAATATAACCACAAGCAGCTGAAGAGTTACCGCATTCGCCTAACACATGCGCTGCTAGCTACGGCATGTAAAGAACGGAGATATGAACACAGGATTAAAGCTGCGGAATTAATTATTAAAAAATAACGATAATAGCTACAAAATAATATTAAAGAAATCTTGAGCAGGTACGGGGTCGTAGTGTGAGGTTCTGCACCACATATTACATAGAAAAGGACCCTTCGTCGTCTACTGTAGATATCTATAAGTTTAATTGATATCTCTTATGTTAGGCTACTTGCTCTGGGAACTAGCTCTTAAAAGATGATAACTACTCGATCAAAATATAAAAGTAATTTAATATATGAAATGAATTTCGGTAGCAAATAAATGAAAATATAATAATAAAACATTGAAATAAGACCAATAATAAACATATAAAGAAAGAAGTAAAGTTCTCATACTGAATTCACGGAGGATTATCATCATCAGCCACACAACGATTCCTGCAGGCCATGGTTCCCACAAGAATCCTGTGAGCTGGGTTTCGCGGGTTTATATAGATTTCCGGGGCTTGGGTTGGTCACGTGGTACATCCGGGGTTCAAATCTCAGGTGCAAACTAATCTGGCACAACCGACCGAAATTGGTCCCTACCCCGGGTGAATGGGCCAAGGGCCTGTCGGGAAGATGGATCGCTTCGGCCGGATATGGTGATGACAACCTTATCTGATATGACAAACACTGTCTCTAATACCTATAGGGAGAAAGGCATGTATGTGGGTAGCAAACTAGTATCTCCATGTAACTCTTCTATAGCGCCTTTTCTACTCAGTGATATAACTATGATTAGGTAAAACGCAATCCAATATTCCTTTCATACGCATACATACAAATGCACCTTCGACAAGTCTTGACTATTATAAATCTTATCAAATGGTATCATACGGGAACGGGGCAACTAATTCTGCATCCGTAGGGGTTTAAAACAGACTACACGGGTAACTATCTCGAATCTATAGCACAGACCTGTCTCATGTGGTAGTCTTCTCTTCACTAGGCGTGGCTAAATCATTTCCGTTTGCGTGGTTTCCATCCATCGTAGAATGTATGGGTCTTAGTCGTCGGTTCTCGAGTAGCGTTCCTCCTGGTGACGGGTTAATGGTAGCCTACTTCTAGTTTAAAGAATCGGCTGGGACTTTGACGTCGTTCCTCATCTTTAACGCGTCCATTTCTCTCGGGCTTTTGAACTCTCCTCGATCTTGACCGTCCGACTGTGCAACTGCCCTCCTCCCGAGTTCCAAGTTTGACTGCCTCCGATAACTGTCGTTTGCGAACTGAACTTTTCTCTACCTCAATCTGCATATATTAACCTCACTTTTTCATAGTCCTATCTCATACATCAGACTCAGCGTTGCGGTTCGGACCAATCGCACGTGTTAGGCGGGATAAAACATATATCTAGCAACATGAAAGTATACATTTGATTGGCAGCGGCGGCTGGCATTGCATCCCTCGTATTACCAGGGGCTACATCCATGGTACCGTCTTAGTCATTATTACGTATTCATTATTATTATTATTATTTTACATTACGCTCTTGTAAACAGGCTACTGCTTTACACATACAAAAATAAGGAATGTGATGAAAAAGAAAGGAGAAAATAAAGAAACAGGCATTAAAGAGCTCAGAGTGAATAGCTCGAAACTGTTTGACATTGGGGCTTGCAAATGTTCCCCTTTGATCCATGCTGCTGTGAAGGGATAAGAAAATTCCTACTCACAAAAGAGAACTGTATTGTATTTTGATGGTTGGAAAGATCTAGCGGTTTGTTTGCCGTCAGTGACGGACTGACGGTCAGTCAATCATAACTGTATAATAATGAAGGAGCATGTGTTTTTGTTACAGGAACCAGGATCAGTTTACCTAGGGCATATCTCACCCAATAGTGGATCATCTGCAAACATTTTCGAAGCAATGTGTGAATTTTTTCTGAAAACAATAATATCCTGCAGTTCTCTAATTGCCGTTGGCTGCGGTGGAACGGTGGTAAATAAAGGAAAACATGCTGGAATAATAAGAAATCTGTAGTTGCATGTAAAGCGTCCTCTCCGATATTTAATCTGCATGTTCAATTTCAATGAGTTGCCGTTAAGACATTTATTTGCTCTTCTGGATGGTACCACGGCAGGAATAAATTCTTTCACAGGTGCTTTAGAGAAAGCTCTTCCTTCTAGTCAGACTGTCAGTTGCTTGATGTCGAAAGTTTCAAATGAATTCTTGGAGATTTGCCAGAAATTACAGACTTTCAGAGTTTGAGTAAAGATCAAAGATACCTCTATGAAATGTTAAAAGTACATCGTTTTCAGAAAGTGTAAGTAGCAGAGAACCTGGAAAGATGGCTCACAGTCGTTGGCTTACTACTGCTAAAAGGTTACTAAGCTTTCACGAAGCAACGTCCCAACTCCCAACCATCCCAAAGTTTAGCTACATTAGCAGAATTCATTGTCAAAGTATGAGCTCCTATATATTTGGTTTGAAATTAAACTGAAGCCCCAGAGTAATTATGGTGCTAGTCATTCATGGAAGGCTATTCATTATTCACGTTTCTTACCATCCGTTGAGAGGTCGTTGATAAATGCATTCAAAAGAATGGCTACTATAGTCACCTAGAAAATGTGTAACTGAATATGATGATTGATGAGAGAAAACACATACCATAACTGGCAGCCAGAAGAATTGAGGTGGCAAGGGAAACTGATCGTTGTCACCCTAGCAGTTCTGGAGATTATTAGAAAATTCACAATCCCGAAACTCAATTTTGAAGCCACTGGATACTATGCTGTAGTAAACTGGTTGTATTTTCCTCCTATAACTTGCAAGTTTACGGAAAATGACCATGAGGAAGCCATTAAAACTGGCAGTACGTCAGATCTTCAGAAATACCCTTGCCACACGCAAATAGTGGAGAGACATGACATTGTTAAAGTTGCTGCAGATGGAACAAGGTCAGGTTGTAGCAAAGAACGTAGAGAAGGCTACACTCGAGCAAAGCTAGAATCCTGCAAAAACATGGCCAAATATACCACAAAAAGTGATTGGAAATCATAATGTAAGTGAAATGTATTGTGAGCTTTTTGTGGTAAGCTTAATTAATGATTGTAACTTTTTCAACCTTAACGGATTATTCCATGTATTATATTAGAATATTGTATTGCTTGTAGCCTTGTATCTCATAAATGTTAGAATTGTCAAAGAAATTCAATTGTATTAAAAATCCGGCTATAGCTATAGCTTACAATAATCCTATAATTACTACTTCAGTTAATAAAATAATCAAATTCCAACGGTGTTAATTCGGTACCCCACTAGTCGCATAGTGCGGTATATATGGAATAACTTCAGAGCCATGTCGGCAAAGTTAAGCGGCACACCAAACACAAAATTTCTATACCAGACAACATTCTATGCATAGGCGCAACAAATTAATATATGCCATACATAATCCGTTCTGGTCGCTTCGCTATGCCCTATTGTACGGGGTTCCTTGTTATTATTACGTTTACTACTACTACTAATACTACTACCACTACCGCCGCCGCCGCCACCACACCAATTGTTCAAATATAAAACATGCAAATGCTTACCTTGATTAATTTACAAGTTTAACTATCTCTACAAATATCTTCTGCTTGTGAACTGCTTAAAGAAAATGTGTACTCTAGCTTTGTGCCACAGCTTTCAGCGATCGTTCACGTCACATGGTGGCTTAGATTTTCACTCTAGGATTCCACTGAGTAGGCCCTATTGCATCGTATTATTTCGATCCAAAAGCAAATATTCCATGACATCTACATGTACAGGCACAATGCAAACGGGAGTATATCTTTCTAGTATTGCTCGATCTCCCTTTCTTTCATGCATGCTACGCATCGTAGTCGTTGTGTATGTGTCATCGTTCGTCCTAGATAAGCAGTGGACCTGAAATTTTAACGCATACACGTAGGCATAATCATTTAGGTGGCATCAACCAGCGCACTATCGACCTCCCCCCATCTCGAACAAAAGCCCTCATCACCCTCAAATCAGCCACCAACACCATCAACAGATGCCATAAACTCATCGCTGCTGTCAAAAATAATTCTACTCTTTACTCATCCATTCCAACCTTTGACATCTCTCTCCTCCATTGCAATCTCCATTCCCACTGCCAAGCTCCATTCCCTCTCCTCTCTCTCTCTCGCCGAAACCTTCTGTTCATTGTTCTCGGACAAAATCTCATCTCTTCGCTTCACACTGCCGTATCTTCTAGATTCACACTCCCCAGCACTGATTCACTCCCCTCTCCAAACCCTAATCCTCCTGCCCCTCAGTCATCAATCTCAATCCTCTCTCCCGCCTCTGAAACAGAAGTGTCACTCCTATTAAATTCTCTTCCCAACAAATAATGCGAACTAGATCCTAACCCCACCTCTCTTCTTAAAGACTGTGCCTCCATCCTCATTTCTGCAATCACTTAAATCAATCTCTCACTCTCTACTGGCAATTAACTTCCAGATGGTCTTCTTGCGTTGTCTCGTCACTCCCTCTCCTCTTCTGAAAAAGCAAATGTCTGTTGAAAACTGTGACTCAGATCAGCGTTTAACAAGGTGTCTTCGGTCAGACATCTTCAGCGGGATTTATAAAACCACTGTCACTCACGGCCACAAACAGGCTGCTGTCAATAGGTATCATCATCACTGTGTTATAGCCTATAGGATAGTATAGACTGCCACACAATATAGTTTTCTCATAATTACTGTCAATTTACAAAATTCAAAAAGAACTGGTAAACTAGGTCAGAGGATCTGCATACAGGATTGAGCTTCTCTGGAAAACCATAAACCAACTGCTACATCGGAACTCCGCCAGCCCACTTCCAAACTCTCTTCCATCTTCTTCAATAGCCGAGTCATTCTGTCATTCCTATACGGAAGGCCTCATTAACTGACTATGCTTATGAGCAATATTGACCGTGCTTGCCACCAGACAAGTGATTGACTTAGGCTCTGTTCTACCCCGTTAGTCTTTGCTTTCCCTAGACATTAGTTTTGAGAGCGAAGGCTGTAGCCTACGCAAATATTATTATGAGGCCGGCTGCGGGCTCTGTGTGCAAAGTAGAGCTATCGATCGATGAGTAAGAGCCCTGTGCGACTCGGCGCCGTGTGAAAACATTTGCGATGTATTAGCATGTATGCTAATTTGCTAAGCCGTAGGGAAATTCCAGTATAAATTTAGCCGACCTTTGGCAAAGATACAGCGGAAAGAGAAAACGCAAGGAGCATTCCTTACGTTAATCGAGTAGCAGATATCCTCGTCGAAATTATTTGACTTGTCTGGATCAAGGTAAACATTTGGAAGTTATAGGTAGGCTTACATTGACAGCGTTTCTTCTCTTATAATGCATGTACGATTACGGATTAGAAGCAATACCAAAAAGACAATCTAAATTTTAGAGATTCAGGTTAAGACTTGTGCATAACTAGGCCCCCTATCGTAATCGTAATCGTAATCGTAAACTCGTAACTTCTACAGCGCCCACAAAAGCGAAGTCGCGGGAACCAGCTTATTCACAGGCGCTCAATAAAAACAAAATCGATAGGCAAGGGTCAAAATCCTGAGAGTCAGGCAGGCAGACAGACAGGCGGCTAAGGCGGATTGTGTTTGGTGTTCAAACGGCGAGGTAGGCAGGGAGAAGTGTGGGATTCAGGATAGGATTTGTCAAAAAACAGTGTTTTTAGTTTCGAGTGAAAGACCTGTGGAGAGATAGCGAGAGGTGGAGTTTTGGTGACTTCGTAGGATGGGTCAGATATATGTCGTAGTGCTGGCGGAAGTTTGTTCCAAAGAGGTGGAACAGCTATGGCAATGGAACGATTTGAAAATTTTAGTGATGAGGTGACGGAAGGGCGGAGCAGTGTTACAGGGAGGAGGAGGAGCGGGTTGGACGAAGTGGCTGGATCGTGAACAACTGACGGAGATAGGAGGGCTGGGAGGTTTGAAGTGTGTTGTACGTGAGTGAGATGATTTTATATTCTATTCGTTCAGGAATTTTGAGCCAGTGGAGTGATTTGAGGACAGGAGTGATGTGATGGTATTTGGGGTCTTGGTGACAGCACGGGCTAGGGCATTCTGAATTGCTTGGAGGCGATTTATTTGAGTGGTATCGATGTTTATGAAAAGAGAGTTGCAGTAGTCTAATTTAGCGTGAACTATAGATG
>JACEVL010002528.1:0-18692 GCA_020284085.1 Aporrectodea caliginosa
CATCGCCCCCATTTTTCCTTCTTTTCCCCTTTTTTTTGTCTCGACTGTTATCTCCAGATCCTCCGTCCCCGTCATTCTCATCACCTCCTTATTGCTGATATGGTCCCTCCATGACATACCAAAGATGGTTCGAAGGCATCTTCTATGAAAGACGTTCAGACTCTGTGAAATCTTCTTAGTGCGCTTCCATGTTTCGCATGTGTAGATTGCTGTTGGAATCTCAATTGAGCTATACAAGCGTAGCTTTATGTCTCTGCTAATCGTGCCTGATTTCCATACTGGGCTCATTTTCTGGAAAACTGAAGCAGCCTTTCCAATTCTGGTTCTTGTCCCCATCTCTACGTCGCCGTCTCTGGAGGTGTAGCTTCCCAAGTATCGAAAGCTATCAACGTACTCTATATGACGTTGGTTTATCACGACAGGCGGGTATTCGTTCTGCCCGATTGTCATTGCTTTTGTTTTTTCGGAGCTGATGCGTAGTCCCACCTTAGCTCCAATCTCCTGTATATTGTCCGACATTTCTTGCAATCAATCGAGTGTTCTACTCAGCCACATAATCCGCAAAGTCCAGATCCGCCAATCTATCAGTTCCCCTACTCTATTCAAAACGTTGGATTATGTAATGCTTTCTTCATAATGAAATCCATCACCATGAGGAAAAGGAAGGTGGACAGAACACATCCCTGTCGAACGCATGTCGTTATATTGAACATGCGCGTGTTTTTGTTTCCTAACCTGATGCAGCACGCAGAGTCCCGATAGAGGGCCTTGAAGATGTTGACATACTTGTCAGGTATACCGTATAGCTTCGCTATCTTCCATAGTGAATCCTTGTGTATGCTATCAAATGCTTTCTTGAAGTCGATGTAGTTGACGAGAAGATCCCTGTTGAAATCCAGACTTTGTTCGATGATGTTGCGCTGTGTGAAGATCTGTTCATTACACGATCTGCCTTCTCTGAACCCCGCTTATTCTTCTCTAAGCGTTTTGTCTATTTCCGGTCTGAGGCGGTTCACCAGTACTCTGCAAAACACTTTCCCCGGTAATGTTTTATTTATATAAATGACAGTCATGTTTGAAAATAATGCAATTATGCAATTTTAAGTTTTACGTTCAGAGTTAACAGTTTTACATACTGCTGAAAAGTGGCATGGACTAAATTGTTTATTAATAATTAATAAAATGTAAGATGAACTAATGATTTGCTTAGTCTTAGCACTTCGATAATTATTGATAAAAATATCACCCATTTCTTGTCGAGCATAAATACATGTACGTTGTAAAAAATTATAGAAAATAGACGCTATTTGCACAATTTAAGGTGAAATGCAGGTGAAAACAAGATTGACGATCGCCAATAAATGAACATTATTGACAAGAAATTCTAGCTATCGCCTAAACATGTCTGTTTATAGCCCAAAAAATCCGCACAAATGGTTGAACTAAAAGAAAAAGTAACGCGTTTTCGGCACATTTTCAATAATTTTTTAAGTTAAGTTCCCAAACGAATTAAGTGATGCCTCTCGCTGAAAAGTTTTAAAATATGTTTTTCTTGAATACAGAAAAGTTTTTTGCTTTTATCCACAAGATGAACATTGCACTGCCTTTTTGGACCTTATCCTCCTCACTATAAGAGTCGTTACGGGTAACTCTGACAAAATTTAGATCGAACAAACTTTATTGCTAAAACATTTCAACATTAACAAAAGCACTGATTATGTGCAATTATGTACATCGTTGCAATTACTTTGTGATTGCATTTACGGAACAGTAACAGCGTGAGAGTATGTCTATGTAAAACTTGAATTGAGTGAAAACGCGAACAAAGTTACAGTAGATCATGTGAAGTATATAAGCAGTGCAACAACAAAAACAGAGCGATAGAGTTAAAACGCTTCTAACTAAACATAAGAATTATAGGCCTACCTAAGTTGCGCTGAAAATGACACAAAAAACGCAAAACAAAAGCAGAAACCTGAATATGTCCAGTCCAGCAGGAATACTCATTTGTGCTCTGTACTAAAGCTCTTAGACCCTACTCTGAATAGAAACTGAAATGCATCAATTCTGTAGGGCGCATCGTCATAGTTTGAGTTGCTCCATAGCCTACATCCAGTTTTCTTCTTTGCTCACAAACTATTGTTGGTTAACACCAATAACGACAAATATTGCAGGTAATTTATGATTGAGACTGTTGTTTCTTTGTAGACTCGAAGATCGCAGAAATTTAATGTGTTTTACAAACCTGACACATAATGGTTTCTCCCCATACAGGATTCATTTGAGTATTTCTGACGAAGTGAATAAATTTTAACTGACAAAGTCTGAAATAATCGATTGAGAGTGTTCTCTGGTATAACTGGAAATTGCATGGCGTTGTTCAACATAAATTGCATGCTGTAAACTTTGGAAAATGATTTTACAAACTTGAGTCAGACACGGAGTGGGTTTTTTCATGCCTTCTCAGACCTGAAGCCCGTGAGAATGTTTTCTGACATACCTGACAAAGGTATGGCTTCTGTCCAGTGTGTTCTCGTGTGACTTTTTAGATGATTTCTACGATTAGTTTCATACTCACACAATTGACAGTGGTATAGTTTCTCTCCGCTATGAATTCTTTCATGACTTTTAAGACTAGAAGAAAGACTAAACCGTTTTTGACATGTCTTGCATTGGTATGGTTTTTCGCGCGTATGGATTCGAACATGATATCGTAGGTGAGAGGATTGGAAAAAACTCTTCTTGCATATCTGACATTGGTATGGTCTCTCTCCAGTATGGATTCTAACATGTCTTTGTAAACTCGAAGATTTAGAAAATATGTTTTTACAAAGAATACACAGAAATGGTTTCTCTTCAGAATGGGTTTTTTCATGACTTTTAAGTCCCGAACTGCTTGAGAATGTTTTCTGACACACCCGGCAAAGGTATGGCTTCTCTCCGGAATGCTTTCTCGTATGAATCTTTAGATCAAAGTCAGTCTTATATTTAATCTCACATAACTTACATTTGTACGGTTTCTCTCCGGTATGAATTCTTGCATGACGTGTTAGATTTGGGAAAAACGTTTTCGACATTTTTGGCATTTGTAAGGTTTTTCTCCGGTATGGATTCTTCCATGATATGATAGACCGGAGAGCTGATAAAAACGTTTTTCACATATTTGACATTGGTAAGGCATCACTCCAGTATGGATTCTTGCATGAACTGTAAGATTGGAACACTGAGAAAAACGTTTCTGACATATTTGGCATTGGTAAGATTTCTCTCCAGGATGAATTCTAATATGGTTCTGCAGCTGTGAACTTTCTATCTTTTCTTTTGTTGCATTTACGACGGAATATCCGAATGACCGGTGCGGATGATGCCGGGGCGGATGATGCTGGGGTGGATGATGCTGGGGCGGATGATGCTGGGGTGGATGGCCGGCGGATGCATCGAGTTGGGGGAGGGGGCATAGCACAGAGAAGAGTGGCGTCATTGGAAGTTTGAACCTGCCGAAGGGCAGAGAACTTAAAGAAGAAGATCCGAATGAATGTTTGAAAGAAATGCTTTTCGACATCATGATTATGGAGTAACAGCATGACTTTTACAGATTTTCAGGCATTTGTTGCAATTTTTAAATAATGAGATATTAAGCTCAGAATGCAGGAAGACAACAAGTGTCGAACTTAATGTCAATACATATTTTTCCACGGTCTATTCATCCATCCATTCATCCATCCATATCTAGCCTACTTGTCTGTATGTGGGTCTGACTGACTGTCTATCCATCTATCTATCTGTTTCAGGAGATGTCTAGCACGGTCGGAACACAAGGAGATGGCTGGCACCAGTCCAAACTGGAATTGTTTGGACGGATCTCATGCAATCAGTTTATTGGAAGATAAGGCCATACATGGTCGATACATAAAAACGAGGACATACACATTTACATCTATATATACATCTATCTATCTGTCTGTCTGTCTGTCTATCTGTCTGTCTGTCTGTCTGTCTGTCTCTCTATCTATCTATCTATCTATCTATCTATCTATCTATCTATCTATCTATCTATCTATCTATCTATCATCTATCTATCTATCTATCTATCTATCCATATATATATCTATCTATCTATCATCTATCTATCATATGTCTGTCTGTCTATCTATCTAGTGTGTATCTATCCAACTATCTTTCATCTATTATCATCTATCTATCTTATATCTCGTCTTACTCGATTCTCTCACATCTCTACAGTTATGGGTGAACATCTTCATTTATTCTCCTTCTCCTTCTGCTCAAATATCTCAACTGGGTCTTGCTTCAAAATATCTTTCACCAAATCCTCCGCGTCCTGTCAGATCCTCTTGACCTTCTCGTTCGCCGTATTAAGACCACAATCCAGATCCTTTGCCTGCATAGGTCCCTCTCTACGGAATGGACTTCCTCCTTCTCTGGTGGCATCTCTGCCTCTTTCTCTCAGCTTAGAACCTTTCTTTTCCTCGGAGTACCTCGCACTGTTAGCGCTTCAGAAAGGCTTTTGTCATGAGAAGCGCTTTACAAATAATGACAAAATACAATACAAACTGCCTCTTTCAATCAATCAATCAATAAAAAATCAATCAGTGAACCAACCAATCAAACAATCAAGCAAGCAAAATGAAGCGAACTAAAACTTAAACCCAATTAATTACAATAAATTCATAAAGGAGGAGATGATTTATATAAGAGGCCTATTCTGGTGACAAATATTTAGAAATTTCACCATGTTTTGGGCATTTTACTGCAGATAGATTTTCCGCCAGCAGCTGTACATGGATCAATTGATCATGTATGATACATTTCTTGGAGTCGTTACTGGTTAACTACGACAAATAAAGATTGAACAAATTTTGTTTGCTAAAATCTTTAAACCTTAACATCATCGTTACAATCAGCACTGAATTATGTGTAAAATTATCGTTACAAAAACTTTATGATTGCATTTACGGAACAGTAAAAGCGTGAGAGTACGGTTGTGTGAAACTTGAATTAGGTGAACATACGAACAAATTATAGAAGATCATGTGAAGTATACCAGCAGTTCAACAACGAAAACACTTCGACAGAGTTAAAATGCTTATAACTATACATAAGAATTACAGATCTGAGTAAATTTAACTGAAAGTGCCGCGAAAAGCGCAAAACAAAAGCAGGATCCTTTACTATGTGTAGTCCTACAGGAATACTCACTACATAGGTGTAATCGACTAAGGTCTCACTTTGAATATGAAAATGATATGCATGAATTCGTTTGTGCCTATCGTCATAGACTGAGAGCTCAACTCTTCCATTGTCATTTATTTTCACCAACTGGAATTTGTATGGCTTCTTTCAAGTATCGATTGCAACATAATTTTGCAGACTCTGAACTTTTGTAAATGATTTTAAAAACTTAATTCAGGCACCAATGTAGCAGTGGCGGCGCCAGCTATACAATTTCAGGAGGTCGCGTCAGGGTCATGGGAGTTATTCAGCAGGTCGAAGAAATTAATGTTTGAGTTTGACGCATCAAGCAGCATAACTTTTATATATATATATATATATATATATATATATATATATATATATATATATATATATATATATATATAACGAAGAAAATTATTATTGAACGTTTATAGCCCAATTGTTGTAGCATATTCAAATAAATTAAAAGAATTCAGCATTAGAACGTTAAACTTTAGTTACTTTACTAGATTTGGAAGTACTGATGAGCTACTCAGAACATAATGAACATGTATGCTAATCAGACGCACGTACGAATCCCATGACCCACGTTTTCAACATTTACAGAAACATCATTATTTTAACTCCTGCAATTCGCTAGCATTATTATCGTTCAGAACTACACCAACGTCGGCATTAGGCTAACAGTAATATCATTCTGCTTAACGCGTTTTTCGCCAGATTTATTTCCGAAAAATCTTCAATGTTGCACCGCCTCATTGTTATTTATTCATTTCTTTGCTAATGTATAATTATAACGTTGATGCAATTCGTAAACAACTGAAAAGTCATCGACTCGACACGAAAAGGTTAGTTTCACGAATTAATCGACGATGTCCTAGCCTAGGCTATTGTATTTATTTCCACTAATTTCTTACGTAATGGCGGCAAAGGTTACATAAGCATTTCAATTTTAGAGTTTAAAACAAAGACTTCTGTTGAAATAAACGTTAAAATGTCGTTTAGATCTAATAATAATATTGCAATAGTAATATCCTATGGAACTAGGGTTGCCACCTTTTAGAACTAGGAAGTCGGGACGCAAGCTTTGGGGGGCTAAAGCTGGTAGAATTTTTCCAACTCGGAGAACAATTTTCTGATGACCTTTTTTTTTTTGCTTTTTCGTTTATTTTGTGTCGAAATTCCTCTCCTTATTGTCAGAAACCCCAATTTTGCGCCCCCCGTATGTCTGTTTCTCTAAATTTCTCTATTTTTCTGTAAAAAACACATAAAATTTGTCTATTTTCTTATGAAAAAAAGTGTCAAAAACCCTCATTTTGCGTCCCCCCGGTGCAAAACTAAAAGTCGGGACATTTCGCTGTCCCGACTAGGTCAAGTCGGGACTCGGGACATTTACCTCGAAATCGGGACTGTCCCGACAAAAGTCGGGACGGGTGGCAACCCTATATGGAACACATGTTGATGTTTGAAATGAAAAGAATATATTAAAAATTCCAAAGAATTTTAAGCAGGTCATTAAGCAGGTCGGGAGCAAAATAGGCAGGTCAAATGACCTGCTGCGCCCTGCTGTAGCGCCGCCACTGCGGAGTGGGTTTTCTCATGATGTCTCAACCCCGATGAGCATGAGAACGTTTTCTGACATATCTTGCAAAGGTATGGTTTCTCTCCAGTATGTGTTCTCGTGTGCACATTTAGACTACCTTTTAGATTAGTCTTAAACTCGCATAATTGGCAGTGGTATGGTTTCTCTCCAGTATGAATTCTTGCATGACGTTTAAGACTAGAAGATTGGATAAACCGTTTTTGACATGTCTGGCATTGGTATGGCTTTTCCCCGGTATGGACTCCAACATGATCTCGTAGGTGAGAATATCGGGAGTAACTCTTCTTACATATCTGACATTGGTATGGTCTCTCTCCTGTATGAATTCTAACATGACTGTGAAGCACTGAAGCTGCGGAAAATGTTTTGTTACAAAGAACACAAAGAAATCGTTTCTCTTCAGGGTGGGTTTTTTCATGACTGTTAGGACCTGAAATGCTTGTAAATGCTTTCTTGCATACCCGGCAAAGGTATGGTTTCTCTCCAGTATGCTTTCTCAAATGGATCTTTAGATTAACTTCATACTTAGTTTTAAATTCACATAACGAACGGCTTCACTCCGGTATGAATTCTTGCATGACGCCTTAGATGTGAACTCCTGTAAAAACGTTTCTTACATTCTTGGCATTGGTAAGGCATCTCTCCAGTGTGGATTCTTGCATGAACTGTTACATTTGAAGATTGCGAAAAACGTTTTTGACACAACTGGCATTGGAAAGGCATATCTCCAGTGTGTATTCTTGCATGAATCCTTAGATATGAAGGTTGAGCAAAACGTTTTTGACATACTAGGCATTGGTAATATTTCTCCCCAGTGTGAATTCTTGCATGACGACTTAGACTGGAACACCTAGAAATTTTCTTTGACATGTTTGGCATTGATAAGAATTTTCGCAAGTATGAATTCTTGCATTAATTGTTAGACTTGAAGTCTGGAAAAAGCGTTTCTGACCTATTTGGTATTGGTAAGGTATCTCTCCGGTATGAATTCGTGCATGATATGCTAGATTGGAAGACTTAGAAAAACGTTTGTGACATTTTTGGCACTGGTAAGATTTCTCTCTGGCACGAATTCTTGCATGAAGGTTTTTTTTTCTACAGATTGGGGAAAACACTTTTGACATACATGGCATTGATAAAGCCTCTCTCCAGCATGGATTCTTAATGGTTCTGCAGGTGGGAACTTTCTGTCTTTTCTTTTGTTGCATTTACGATGGAATATCCTATTTAATGTTCGAAAGAAATGCTTTTCGACATCATGATTATGAAGCAACAGAGTTTGTGCATCAGATTGATTTTAACACAAAGCTAGAGTTGAAAACGCTGAAACTCTTGTAAGTTTCCGTGGACTGATATTATTTTCAAAGCCCGCCATTTGTTTGCCTAAGCATTCAGTAGAAAAATCACGTTTGTCTCGCATTTATTTATTCACATAATTAACCTAAACAAATAAAGCATCATAGTCGTAATAAAATTATGAAAGGGATATAATTATGAAGACAGATTCACAATTCTGCCATGGTCTGATCGCCTCATACACAATATCAATTTGCAAAGACAATTACAACAAGTGCAATGTACTTGAATTTGCACACTGTGTCCCATTAGGGAATCTAAAATGGTCATTGTACACTGTATTCAAACCAATGCGAATGTACGTTAGCATATGAAAATCACAGTTAGCTGATTCTACAAAGGCCCATATAGAATTGTGTTAATTTTACTACTCTTTCTTCGTTTCACAACCCGTCAAAAAATAATTACAACTTTGTGAATAAACAACAGGGGAGGGTCAAATGATGGCCCATTTGTTTCAAGAACAGATGTCAACAGTCTTGAAGCTTGTTGTCAAAGCAGGAAGAATAAGCTTTATAGTCAGGTGGCTTAGCGCTGAATTTCAACGTTTTCGTTACCGGGTGGATAAAAGCACCAAATTTGGCATGAAGATCCGTTATGGTCTACTAAGTAAAGTTGGAATAGGAGCCCTCTGAAATTAATAAGCGTTTTTATGTAAAACACAAAAACCAAGGTCAAAAGGTCAAACTCAAGGGAAAAGGCCACAACTCAGCTAAATATTATGCTATTTGGGTCATTCTTGTACCTATTTGATCGGACCAGTAAGGGCTACATCAGAGAAAGGCATAAAACTAGAAGGCTAACATAATTCAAGGTCATTTCAAGGTCAAAAGGTCAAAATCAAGAGAAAATTGGCAATAGCTAGGCCAAATATTTCTTCATCTGGATAATTCTTAGTTATGGAAGTTCTGCATTGATTTAGACCTTTGGCCTTGAAATTAGCCCAAGGTCATTTCAAGGTCAAAAGGTCAAAATCAAGGGAAAATGACCATGACATAGAATCACCAAAATAACACAACATTTGGCTGAGTTTTAGCCATTTCCAGACATTTTCCTCAATCTGGATGAGCCAGAGTTATGGCAGTTCTCTGTTCATTTTGACATTTGACCTTGAAAATTAACCCAAGGTCATTTCAAGGTCAAAAGGTCAAAATCAAGGAAAAATTACCATTACACAGAATCACCAAAATAAAACAACATTTTGCTGAGTCTTAGCCATTTTCAAACATTTTCCTTTAAAAGTTTACCTTTTTCACCTTAAAATAACCTCAGATTGTCTTACATTTAACAGCCTTATTTCAATGTGGCAGAGCTCTGTGTAACCGGACACGGTCTATAAAGGGGAAATGCTAAGTTTACATTAAACGATGTGTCATTGTTCTGTGAGGCTTACTGCAGTAACACAAAGATTGCACATTTCTATTTAGTATGCCTACAGTTGCACTTGCACAGTGGGGAACAATCCAGATTTGCTTTTCCATATTTGCAGTTGGAACAGTCTCTTTTGCAGGAGCATTTGAACAATTCCCTGCATGATTGGGAGACCTCTGGAATTGTCATCCAGATTGGTAACCATGTCTCTGAAACTTTGTTCCATGCATAATCCTGTGCAGAAGGAACCACTTGTTGTGTTTGTGTGCTGGTCGTCCAGATTCCTGCTTGATAAACTGACCATCGGATATGCTGAAATAACGCGTCCCTGTTGGGTGGCAGTTTGTCCATTGCTCGATTCTTCTGATAGAAAAGTTCTCTTCTTGTCTCGTTGACCGTGGACAAATGACTAGTTCTGTCCTAGAGAACGACAGTAAGTCTTTCGAGTCTCTGGAATGGATCAGCGTCGACATCCAGGCGCTGGAATGGATGACTGGCCAGATACACAAATGTATCAGTAACGTCTTTATATGCCTGCCATGCCTGCCAAACCGACTTTTTCCTCTTACCTCTGAAGGCAGATGTTGTATCACACCCCGAAAATGAGTGAAACACAGGTAATGCTCGTGATTGTTGCTCCCCAGGCTTGCACAGATGGCGTTGATGTGGTAAAACCTGTAATTCTTGCCCATGCCAAACGCTACCCAGATATCGATCAGAGGTTGGATTACTATCAGATCATAGAATGTGCCAACAAGGATGACTACAACATCTGTGTCAACAGTACGCACATGGAAAGTCTTTGCCCCATGCTCCAGTGCATGCACTATATGAACAACAATCCTGGTGTCTGCCTCTTCATGATTGCAGTTTTGCATGGGGATGGTGGAACCAATGGATGATAGGCCTACAGCTTTCCCTGATGTAACATATACGGCTTTGTCTGGTGGCCAGTTGAACTCTACAACCTTTGAAGACAAAAAGGCAAACAACTCCTTCTTGTTCATTGAGTCGCGAAGAAAGTCCATCCAATTGCGCGGCAGTTTGGTGTGACCAGACACTTTCCTGCGCACACCATCGCCTCTCTTTTCCCTGGTAGACTCCATCAAACTGTCTGGGATGTACATGTCCCAGACAATATCCAACCTTGAAGTATCCTGCAGCTGCTTCTTAAGATAAGGTAAAAAATACCTTGTCTGCATATTGATGAAAGGAGCCGATCGCTGGTAGTGGGCAGACAGTGGACGATGACGGCACCATCCTGCAGTACTTTGCAGTCGCAGGCTGAAGGTGGCTTTGACTCCCAGGTTGCTCAAGACATTGCAGCAAGTCAGACATAGTGCCTGGTAAATGAAGCGTGCCAAAGTCTGAAAGGGAAGGAGGGAAGGACTGTATCTCATGTGCGAAAAATTCCTCCAAATCGCCATCCCGGTTCTGCATAGATATATACAGCTGACCAAACAGTGCCACATTGTTCTGAAGCACTTTGATCTTCTTCCCCTCCTTAGACGTTGCTTTGTACTTGTTTCTCTTGAAGAGTGCAAGGGATTTCTTCTATTTATGACTACAACTACTTGATACACGCTATATTTCGTCATATACAAAGGCATGCTTCAATTTTGGTGTTTTACATAAAAATATTCAACAATTTCAGAGTGCTCCTAAGACAATCTGAGGTTATTTTAAGGTGAAAAAGGTAAACTTTTAGAGGAAAATGTTTGAAAATGGCTAAAACTCAGCAAAATGTTGTTTTATTTTGGTGATTCTGTGTAATGGTAATTTTTCCTTGATTTTGACCTTTTGACCTTGAAATGACCTTGGGTTAATTTTCAAGGTCAAATGTCAAAATGAACAGAGAACTGCCATAACTCTGGCTCATCCAGATTGAGGAAAATGTCTGGAAATGGCTAAAACTCAGCCAAATGTTGTGTTATTTTGGTGATTCTATGTCATGGTCATTTTCCCTTGATTTTGACCTTTTGACCTTGAAATGACCTTGGGCTAATTTCAAGGCCAAAGGTCTAAATCAATGCAGAACTTCCATAACTAAGAATTATCCAGATGAAGAAATATTTGGCCTAGCTATTGCCAATTTTCTCTTGATTTTGACCTTTTGACCTTGAAATGACCTTGAATTATGTTAGCCTTCTAGTTTTATGCCTTTCTCTGATGTAGCCCTTACTGGTCCGATCAAATAGATACAAGAATGACCCAAATGGAATAATATTTAGCTGAGTTGTGGCCTTTTCCCTTGAGTTTGACCTTTTGACCTTGGTTTTTTGTGTTTTACATAAAAACGCTTATTAATTTCAGAGGGCTCCTATTCCAACTTTACTTAGTAGACCATAACGGACCTTCATGCCAAATTTGGTGCTTTTATCCGCCCGGTAACGATAATTTCACTAAGCCACCTCACTATTAGTGCTGCGGTAGAAAGCAAGTCAAGTCGATACGAGCATTGCTTACGAAATCTATATGTATTGAACTGAAGAACCACGGGAGAAATCGCAATTTGAGGCAGAAAATACATTCCAGATTCGAAGCCATTTACAGTAATCATAGGCGTAACATTCTATTGTAACGGTAGAGTCCGGTCATCGTCACTTTTAAACGTGGCTGTGATAGTCACCACCACTTTTACATATCGTTCTTTTGAAGTTTACAAGTTAAGTTCCATGCCAACAATTCACGACGGACTGTTGTTTTACTCTATTGTAGTGATCTCAGTGTCGTCTATGAACAGATTAACAGTTGTGAAATACAATGTAAACAAGTACTTTGTAATCTGTGGTCGACTGCAAAGTGGAGAATAAAGCGTTATAAGGAAGGCGACGTAAAGGAGAGAGAGATGGGAAGGGCAGTGGGAAGGGAGATTTGTCAACACCACTCTGTAGGCTACGGCAGAGTTACGCCATTGATAGCAATATAAAAATTATCAAGGATGTCAAATGCGTTGAATTTTTTTACATGGAACAGATAAGATGTATGTGCACCAAAGTGCGAATAGTAATTGGTTAATAAATAATATACTTACTTCAGCACTATTTAGGGAGATTTATTTTGGTTTACCCTCAAGAAGCCCAGGCCTGCATAGCCTATTGACGAACTAAACGAACGACGGATAATAATGCAATAGTGAGGTCGATGGATGGCAGAACTTCAGAAAAATTTGTGACAAGCTGAAAATAAGCAAAATGTGACTATAATATATTGTAAGACACTGTAGTGAAGATAGCAGAAAATCGGGCCACCAAGCCCCGTTCTAGGGCCAAACTCAAATTTGACCCCCATTTCCTTGAAAAATATCATTTCCTCTATTATAGCGGAGTGGTTTTGGGCCTAGGGCTTGAAAATGAAAATGTAAAAACTCATTATAACATTGTAGTGTACACACCAAAGAAGTTCCCAAACAGTCCAACTACTTTAATCCTAGATGGCCCTTGAAATCTAAGATGGCCGCCTCAAAAACCAAACAATCATATATCAACTTACATGCATATCAGAAAGTTGATTATTTTTTATTATATTTTCAAAAATATGTTCTTGGGCCAAAGAATGCAATTCTGATTTTAAAAACCTACCACAAGAATTCACGGTTTTGTCAAACTAAATTCTGTGCGGGCAAACGGGGCCACCAGAACCCCTCAGCAGAGCTGAGGGAACGGCTACCCTGGGTCCCTGAAACTGGCTGACAAAGGTCTATTAGGTAGGCTGGTGCAAAGCCAAGTTGGCATCACCAGACCAGAGAGACAAATATATATTCAACGTGCTGATGGACAGGGAGCCAAAGCAGAACCTCCAACATATTATATCTGGTGACATGATCATAATGGTATTTTGTCAAGGCACGCTGCAGCTCGCAGTATACGATCAAGACAAGACAATCAACTAGCCGGTAGACCAGAGTAGAAGATAAAACAGTAATCAAGCCATGCTGCAATGAAGGCATACACAAGAGTAGTTGCAGCAATGGCCTTTAGTGTATGTGCAACAGTACGGACTAAGACGATGCAGATGTGGTGCAAAGGTTAGCTCTTGATCCAATAGGATACCGTGGTCACGGGCTGTAGCTGAAAAATTGTAGGTTGGGAACTTAGCAAAGTCTTACAAGTTAAGCTTGGTAAGCTGCTGCCTAGAACGTAACCACATGATTTCATTCATTCATTCAAGAGATTTATATATAGCACCTCTTCAAAGGAACTACTCAGAGGTGCTCCCGACTCCAGTACGGCCAAAAAGAACAGTTTTCGGGTTAGTATAGAACATGTCCGAGAGCGTTCTTGGAAGCAGGTGCAGAGGTCCCGCAGATAGGATGGGGTATGGCCCAGCTGATATCGCCACACCAGAGAGGCGATCCTGTACACAATGAGCTGGCAGATAGGGAGCCAGTGTAGGGTTTCCAGCATGTACTTAGAGACATGACCGAATTTGGGTATTCGACCAACAAGGCGTGCCGCACAGCGAAGCACCCAGTCGAGGCACGCCAGCCGACCAGACGATACGCCGGAAGAACAGTAGTAAAGTCGAGCACAGACAAAGGAATGCAGGAAGTGGTTGCAGCACTGGGAGTCAGTGAGCGTGTGACAGTGCGAAGCTGGAGCAACTGGTAAAAGCAATTGCAACTAAGACAATGGAGATGAGGAGCAAGAGTAAGTTCTTGGTCCAGTAGGATGCCAACGTTGCAAACAGTAGTGGAGAAGTGTAACTGGGGAATTCAGCAGCAAGGGTGGTTAAGTCAAGCATAGCAAGCTGCTGCCGGGTGCCCAGCCAAATTAATTGAGTCTTTGACAGCTCAGGGCGAAAGCGGTTTGACGACATCCATATCCCCAACCCATCCAGTGTCCGACTCATAGCCCGGACCAGGGCCTACTACGTAGGGGTGGGGGGGGATGGAAGCAGACTGCATAGTTGCTGATTTTGTTACTTAAACTTTCTAGCTAATAACTAAAAATATTAAACTTTTTCATTAGTGGTCTTAACTAAATTATTTTGTTAGTTAAACTTCTGGACTGCAGAGGTGGCATTTTATAACAGACAGTGCAAGTATGCCTGTATATCATCTGCATAAAGCTGACTCCAGACCGCATGCTCTGCAAGGAGTGAGGCAAGATCAGAAGTATAAATAATGTACAGGAGGTGGCCAAGGACAGAGCCCTAGGGCAGACCATACAGAGCTGGGACCCACCGACACCTAGTTCCAGTTCGATCAGCCCGAAAGAAGTCTTTAAGAAATGACCACACAGTGCACGAGCCACAGCCTTACCGGACAACATATGAATGACTGTACTGGAGCCGTAACAGCACTGCAAACCTTCTGCTAGGCTGCAGCCAGACATGAGCGTACCAATGCTATCCAGAAAGCTCATTAGCATGTGAAACTCATCAAGTTTGCATAGACTGTTGTTCATATGCTCAGCCTCAACAATTTCAACTACCTTTATCCAAAGAGGCTGATCAAAAGTGACACAAACGGTTCTTATATTCAACTTTGCAGCCTGGTTGCTAGTGAAACTCAAAGTGGAAAAGATGCGCGATTTATCACCAAGATTGAAATCGATAACAGACAAAAAGCGAAAATCAGCAGAGGGAGAATGACCCCCAACGTGAATCATTTGCATGAACCATTCCAGTGTGGTCTTGCATTATGCTCATCTCTGAAAAGAAGCACCACGCTTTCTAGAAAGCGGCCGAACTCCAGAAAGTTATTCAGAGTTCAATCAATCAATCAATCAATGCTTTATTGATCACCGAAAACATATAAACACGGAAACAGTTAGTTTAGTTATACATGCAGTGTCAATGGGAAACCCCAAAGGAACGAACCGTTCCGCTCACAGAGGTCGCCCGACATGACATAGACCTAGCGTGGCCTTCATGTTTATCGATATACTGCCTATTTACATGTTTATTTGTCATTCGTTTATTCGGGTCGGGCTTAGAAAATCATTTGGGGGATCCGGTTGAAATTCATGTCGGGGATCCGGCCAAAATTCGATTCGTGTTTCGGGGATTCGGCCCGCACCCGTTCGCATTTACCCAAATCCCAACCGGTATAGCAGTTCATAAAATGTTAAAACATATTTTAGGCATGTTTTCATCGCTCATCCAGCTTCTATTTCTGCTATAAATATGCTCATCCCACTTCTAATTAATGTTACTGCAATAATTTAGCAAATAATACCATGTTTTCATCGCTCATCCAACTTCTAGTTTTACTATTACATTATATTTATGACCTGCTATACCGGTTGGGATTTGGGTATATGCCACCAGTGGCGTAACTAGGGGTTCCGGCGCCCGGGGGCAAGAATTTTCGGATGACCTTTTTTTTTGCTTTTCACCTGTAACTCTCATTTTGCGCCCCTGTCCTACGTTGATTTGCGCCCCTGTCCTACGTTGATTTCTGAAATTTGTCTACTTTTCCTTAAAAAACCCTAAAATTTACCTAAAATTTGTCTATTTTCTTACATAAATTTTTTCTTAAACCCTCGTTTTGCGCCCCTCCCCCAGTGCTGCGCCCGGGGGCGGCCGCCCCCTGCCCCCTCGTTACGCCACTGTATGCCACCAGTTCCAAGGCAATCTGCTTTAGCTCATCACACACTAGGCCTTGGCGAAACCTGGGACTATTAGTCCCAAGAGAAACATGCGAAATGATGGTATCCAAATTTCAACAAAACTCACGGAATTATGTACTTAAAACTAATAACAATATTTTTAAAATAAAAATAAGAAATTTTGATTAATTCATAGAAAATTTCTTAAAATACGAACTTCCGACGAACTCCAATAAACATCAACATGCCAATTCACATCATAGAAGTGCTCAGAATTGACGCGAAACGTCCCATTACGCGAGGAAAAATAGTCCGTAGTTTATTACATTCATACAAAGATAGTATTATACCTTTTTCTCGCTATCTTGTTTGGCAAATAAAACTTTTAATTCTAAATAACTTTAAAGCAAATCCAGCTTGTCACAAATTTTTCTGAGGTAGATCATGTAGCAAAATATAGCGCGGCTCATCTACAATCGCCACATTAATATTGCGGTCCGCTAGTTATGAAATTTTATGCACACTGATAATTATTATAAAGGAACGTTCTACTGAAAAGGAAAAGCAATTTAAAGTTACGAAAAATTATTAATTATCGATAATTAATATTAATTACGTTCTAAAATAGTAGATTTCAAACCTTACCAAGTAGCTGATAATAGTGACGTCATTATTCTTTGTGCTCTTTACCAGAGCCCTATATACGGTTCTGCTCTTTACGTAACCAAGGAGATTATATATATTGTTATAGGAGGTCTCATATTCACTTCTGATGCAGTCGTAAATAATTGCACTAAACTACCGTAGCGATTTCACATTTAAACAATTTTGCGAGTAGGTCTATTTAAAACACAGCATGATTTCGACAGATTTACAGACATTTGTTGCAATTTCTAAAAAGATATGGGATATTAAGACCAGAACGTAGGACGAGAACCTAGTAGGCTTACTTCAATGGGAGTCATTTACAGACCACCTGGTCATAATCTGGATGAGTTTAGTAATGAGGTTGACTCTCTGCTCTCTGAGATCCTTAAAAAAAATAAAGAAGTACTTTTATTAGGTGACTTTAATATCGATCTTTTAAAGGTTAATGACCATAATGCCACAACTAGGCCTAACTTCTATAACTGCATGACTGCCCACCACTTTCTACCTGTTATAACAAGGCCTACTAGAATCACCTCCCACTCATCTACGCTTATTGATAATATTTTCACTAATGCTTGGCCCAAGTTAATCGACTCCTCAATTATTGCCTCTGACATTTCTGATCATTTACCTATTTTGGCCCGTTTCGACTATGAGTCTCTGCAGCTTAAGAATACATCCTTTGGAGACCACCGAATTATTACTGATGCTAGGATTGACTCCTTTCGTGAATCTCTCGATCTCATTGACTGGTCCTCAGTTATGGATGCTTGCGCTAATGGTGATGCAAATAGGGCTTACGATTTATTTATGTTGCGTTATAAGAGAGCTTATGATGACTCCTTCCCTCTTGCCTCTAAAAGCACCAGAGGTAGACCTACCCTTAAGCAACCATGGATGACTCGTGGTCTATTAACCCTCTCGGGCTACCAAGGGGGGGTGGTTGCCACCCCCCTGGGTTTTTTCATCTCAAACTTTTTCCGTATGGAATAAAAATTTGACCTTTTAGGTAGCTGTAGGGGGTTCATTTACACACGTTTTGAGGTAAAATGTGAGATGATATCTCACACCGTTCAAAAGTTATACCCAATATACCCGAGGTACCAAGGGGGTGGATACCACCCCCCTAGATTTTCGACTATATCTTATTTGTCATTTAATATTAAGAGACACAAATTATACCATTCTATAGAGGGAATGTGGGGCTACATTTCTATGGTCACTGAGTTGACCTGAGACAACCGGAAGTGCTCAAAAAAATTAAAATGTATGAAAATAGGTTACACTTTCACACATTTTTCATGTTTTTTCGATTATAACGTATTCATAATTTATTTTTGAAGAGAAATAAATTATGCCGTTGCATAGAGGACACGTAGTGCTATTTTTTCATACTGATTAATTTGTTTTATGATGACCGGAAGTGTTCAAAATAAATAATAATACGCGTAACATGCGTGAAAAATGGCTGAATGGAAGCACTCCCCTTAGTTTTTTGTCTGTAGCGTATTCAGTTTTCCTCACAGGAGAGAAACAAATATACCATTCTTTAGAGGGAATGTAGGGCTTCATTTGCATACCTACATCTTTGTCTTTTGAATACCGGAAGTGATCAAAATAAATAATAATACGCGTACTCTGTGTGAAAATGGCTGAATACGGCATTACAACGTAAACCGATATATATGTATGGATATATATATGTATGGATGTACATTTATACTATATAAACATGTATAGGGATGATTGTGTGTATCTTTTTTATACATAGATCAGTTTCAAAACACACATAATCTTATATTTGTTTATCCAAAAAGTAAAAAATGTACGCAATAATATCAAATATCACTAATTAATGGGTTCCATTGTTAAAAGTGATATAATTTCGAGGTGCATTCACATAATGTACAACTAAATATACCATTCTGTGCAGAAATGATGCT
>JACEVL010002529.1:0-18530 GCA_020284085.1 Aporrectodea caliginosa
TTAATATATAAGAGCCTCACTTAAGATATAAGCATCACTAGGAACATAGAGCATGACTTAAGATATAAGCATCACTAGGAACATAGAGCATTGAGCATTACTTAAAACATAGCCATAAATATAGGGTCAACACGGTCATTGGCAAAATGACTAAGTAGCAATTTTTGCTACATTAATAATGTTATATTGTATAATAACAAGTCTAACAGACTATAACTTTATGCAATTTTAGCTAACGACCGGAACTAGCTCGACGCAATACAAAATATGTAGATATGCTACTTTGAGAGTTTCTGTATAGACCCCAACCGACATGGTGATGCATCATAGTTATCTCAATGTGAAATCGCAATCATCGGTCGTAATCCGTTGGAAAAGTCCAATCAAAATTCAATGAGAGTTTTAAGTTTGGATCTGGATGACATTAAAGAAGAACATAAAGTTGTTCAGAGCTAATTGGATAGCGAATTCCTCAGCTCCCTGAGAAAATCAAAGAGTGGTACCATAAAGCTCTTCTGGTGTGAGATAGGTCTACAGACTCTACACTCTACAGCAAAAGGACGCTAATCATGCGCGTAACTAGCATTAGGCCTACGCAATTACGCAACTGCGTAAAGATTTTAACCGCTCTCAACATTTTTTAACCATTTAGATTACATTTTGACATTGACAATCTAGATTACCATTACTCGTTGATTTTCTAATATGCAGACTTTGTTAGGGCCTATTGTACAGTCAGCAAAACATTTCCCTTCGCGGACATAGGTAGAAAGACTGCAAATTTCGTGACACTTCTGAAATTTCGATCACAAACCGACAGTAGTTTAAATCATCGTAGGCCTAAGCTAATGTCATCTGGTCCACGCAAAGCCCAGTACATAAGTCCGTTGATTCAAAATGAGCTACCTGCATGGCCAGCTCTCCTGCAACCGGTTTAATAAAGAATATGCTTACTTACTTACTTAATTATTGCCGTTATTAATACTAATAATAGTATTATTAATAATAATAATATTAATAATAAAAATATTATTATTATTATTATTATTATTATTATTATTATTATTATTATTATTATTATTATTATTATTATTATTATTATTATTATTATTAATATTGTCATTATTATTATCAACACGTCTAAAGCAGAGCGTTTTATTAAAAGAGATTCTGAACTCTTTCGAGCGATGCGATAATTATTATCGTATAGACGGTATTTCCGCCCGCCTGATTGTTGATGACGTCATCGTCATTGACTCATTGTCCACACAGCTTTCTTGTGGTAGGGTAATAGGTCCGTGGGTCCAAAGATAGCAGATTTGCAATGTTTTGCTATAATTTGCGAATTTTGGCTAAAATTTGCGAATTTTGGCTGCGTTTCTGCTTGATAAATGAGACATCATGTTTCGACCTTTGAAGAGGTGCTGCAAGATCTCGCCTGTGAAGAGGCGAAGAAAGAAGAAAGACCTCATCTGTGAAGAGGCACTGGATGATGTCGCCTTTCTTAAGGCACTGACAGACCTCGCGTATGAAGAGGCGCTGAAAGATCTCGTCTGTGAAGAGGCGCTGGATGATGTTGCCTTTCTTAAGGCACTGACAGACCTCGTTTGTGAAGAGGCGCTGAAAGATCTCGTCTGTGAAGAGGCGCTGGATGATGTTGCCTTTCTTAAGGCACTGACAGACCTCGCCTGTGAAGAGGCGCTGAAAGATCTCGCCTGTGAAGAGGCGTTGGAAGATCTCGCCTGGGAAGAGGCGCTGAAAGATCTCGCCTGTGAAGAGGCGCTGAAAGATCTCGTCTGTGAAGAGGCGCTGAATGATCTCGCCTATGAAGAGGCGCTGAAAGATCTCGTCTGTGAAGAGGCGCTGGATGATGTTGCCTTCTTAAGGCACTGACAGACCTCGCCTGTGAAGAGGCGCTGAAAGATCTCGCCTGTGAAGAGGCGTTGGAAGATCTCGCCTGGGAAGAGGCGCTGAAAGATCTCGCCTATGAAGAGGCGCTGAAAGATCTCGTCTGTGAAGAGGCGCTGGATGATGTTGCCTTCTTAAGGCACTGACAGACCTCGCCTGTGAAGATGAGCTGAAAGATCTCATCTGTGAAGTGGCGCTGAGAGATCTCGCCTGTGAAGAAGCGCTGAAAGATCTCGCCTGTGAAGAGGGGCTGAAAGATCTCGCCTGTGAAGAGGCGCTGAAAGATCTCGCCTGTGAAGAGGCGCTGAAAGATCTCGCCCGTGAAGAGGCGCTAATGGATCTCGCCTGTGAAGAGGCGCTGAATGATCTCGCCTGGGAACAGGCGCTAAAAGATCTCACCTGTGAAGAGGCGATAAAAGATTTCGCCTGTGAAGAAGGGCTGAAAGATCTCGCCTCTGAAGAGGGGCTGAAAGATCTCGTCTGTGAAGAGGTGCTGGTTGATGTTGCCTTACTTAAGGCAATAATAGATCTCGCCTATGAAGAGGCGCTGAAAGATCTCGTCTATTAAAAGGCGCTGAATAATGTCGCCTTTCTTAAGGCACAGACCTCGCCTATGAAGAGGCGCTGAAAGATCTCGTCTGTAAAGAGCCGCTGGATGATGTCGCCTTTCTTAAGGCACTGACAGATCTCGCCTCTGAAGAAGCGCTGAAAGATCTCGCCTGTGAAGAAGCGCTGAAAGATCTCGCCTGTAAAGAAGCGCTGAAAGATATCGCCTGGGAAGAGACGCTGGATGATGTCGCCTTTGTTAAGGCACTGACAGACCTCGCCTATGAAGCGGCGCTGAAATATCTTGCCTGTGAAGAGGCGCTGAAAGATTTCGTCTGTGAAGAAGCGCTGAAAGATTTCGCCTGTGAAGAGGCGCTGAAAGATCTTGCCTGTGAAGAGGCGCTGAAAGATCTCGCCTGTGAAGAGGCGCTGAAAGATCTCGCCTGTGAAGAAGCGCTGAAAGATCTCGCCTGTGACGCTCGAGGCGCTGAAAGATCTCGTCTGTGAAGAGGCGCTGAAAGATCTCGTCTGTGAAGAGGCGCTGAAAGATATCTCGCCTGTGAAGAAGCGCTGAAAGATCTCGCCTGTGAAGAAGCGCTGAAAGATCTCGCCTGGGAAGAGGCGCTGAAAGATCTCGCCTGTGAAGAGGCGCTGAAAGATCTCGTCTGTGAAGAGGCGCTGAAAGATCTCGCCTGGGAAGAGGCGCTGAAAGATCTCGCCTGTGAAGAAGCGCTGGATGATGTCGCCTTTGTAAAGGCACTGACAGACGTCGCCTATGAAGAGGCGCTGAAAGATCTTGCCTATGAAGAGGCGCTGGATGATTTCGCCTTTCTTAAGGCACTGACAGACCTCGAAACTGCGTAATTTTTGGGAAACCTTGGTTACGCCACTGACGCTAATTATTAGGTGATCGTAATTGAACACATTTGTTTCCGTAATAACAACCGCAACGGGACACAAAATAAAGAATATAAAAACGACAACGCAGCGTAACGTCCCATAAGCCTATAAAGCAAGGCGCTGTCACTCAGAGTGTAAAGTAACATCAAGTAACGAAAAGAACAAGCGCAATGTAACAAATGCAGCACCGCGAATCTCGTAAGGAAGAGAAGTATTGCTATTCCTGCAAGAAAAGTCCACTGATAAACGCCACGTCAGCCAGACCAGCTTATCTTCGGCGCTGTACATCAAATGAAGGTCCCATGCAAGATACAGGGTTTTTGTCGGTCTTGTATTGTATTGTATTTACGCATTTCTAAAGCGCCACTCACAGTACGACCTAATCAGTGGCGCTCCCAGTGCGAAAAGCGCCTCAAGAAAAAGAAAAGTCTTAATAGTGCTGGCAGAGACAGAAGTACCACCAGTTAAGATCATAGAGCGAGTCATAAAGGGAAGATCGTTCCAGAGCAAAGGGCCAACAGACGCATAAGCGCGGTTTTGGGCAGTAGCAGTACGAGTCCGAGGCACCAAAAGGTCATGTCGGTCTAACGAACGGTCTTAGTTATATAGGTCAGCATCGGGGTGGGGTCAAGCCGAAGAGACAGCATTGTGCTACGGTGGAACTCGTTAGTGATGGTGGTCATGTGATAATGCATTAACAGAACCAGAGTGGGATGGCTTGAAAAGTTAGTTTTTCAGTCATGCTACTACTGCTACTGCTACTGCTACTACTACTACTACTACTAGCTACTAGCTACTACTACTATTCCTTTATTTCAAAAACTGGTTGACACAAACGCAACAAGATTACAAAATCAACAGTTTAGATATCGATTAGACAACAATAATAATTGTGAAATAGATAACAGGGTTAGGAATGTATTAATGACTGAGACCTATTGCTAAAGAAAATGATTGCTTAACCTAATACACTGCAGGAGAGAGTACAAGGCCTGAGATTGACAGGCGTGACACGTGCAATACTGACCCAGGAACACCTTTGGCTGAAAGGTGAGCGTGAGTGAATACAATATAGCCTATACATAGCAATGTATTTCGTGCAAATGCAGTATAATAAGATCCGTGACATATAAAAGCAGAAACACGATGAACAGACACAGCGCCGTGATGTATAGCCTACGTGACTTCGGACGCCATGTTACGACGTGAATACCAATTAGGCCACTCATTGCGACACACAGCTACAGAGGCAGAAATGATCTGCGGGACTTCTGATGACCACCTAATTTGATTCTGGTTGCTATGCATCCAATTTCATTTAGAGGCAGAAAAAAAATGAGACGCCGCTGCAGCGCCGATACATCCAAGCAAACCCACACGTACGTCCTGCCAATCACGTTTATATACATGTAATACTGCAATTAGGGCTTATGCGTGTGCGTCGGACTTGATATAAGCCAACGTATATATATATATACATATATATAATTATAATATTATATATATAATAGATGTGAATATATAATAGATGTGAATATATATATATATATATATTATATATATATAAATGCCAGATTGCATATATATATAAAATTATATATATATATTCACATCTAACAATAATAGGCCTACATGTATATGGGAGATGCACATACATGTATATACATAGATCTACACGTTGGTCGACTCAGGTCATTACTTTCATTTGTGTTCGAGTCATCGATCGTTCCTCCGTTATTATTGTTACATTTTTAAGGTAACATAGAAATGCGAATACAGTGTTAGACGTGGTTATCGTCAGTCGTCAGTCGCCAGCCGTTAGATATCCAAATGTTTGCAAGCCAAGAGAAATAGTCAGTTGTGAGGCGCTTCTTCAGAAAGAGTTGTACGTGGCGCTTACAATCTGGCATTTATAATTATAAAGTGCCACTTCGAGAATAAACTCATCAGTGGCATTTCCGACCCGTGAAATTACCAGTGAAATTACTGTCGCATAACACAGACTTTAGGAAGTTTAGGCGCTTGCGAAACTGTGGACAAACTGAGGACGTCGAATCGCAGCTCTCGAGCAAAGCGATTCCTGCTGGTGAGTCCAACATAGGCAAAGATTTGCAACGGTTTGATACGTCACAAGTGTACACGTGTGCTTGGAATGTGAGATTACTGTCCAGAGTCACTTCAAGTGTTTTGACAGTTTTTAATAGCGGAACAACAGTGCGAGCAAAATCAACGTTGGAATGAGAAGGGAAAGAGCGCAGTCGCTGGTGCGAGCCAAACACGAATGCCTGAGACTCAGCAGGCTTTATAGCAAAACTATAGGCCTACAGAAAACGGAATCATGCAGCGCCAATGAGAGGCACTCCAACAATTACTTTGCCGGACTGATCCGCTAGTGACAGAGCAATTTAAAGCCGAGTACCGGTATCATCAGCATAATCATCAATTGTAACTGGACTCCAGAGTGATTGGCTATGCGGCTGATTGGTGAAGATTGGGGCGGGGAGGGGAGAACAGATCCCTGTGGGACGCCAGCAGTACAGAGAGGATCAGTGGGGCGCGGTGGTGTAGAGGTATGTTCGGTGCCTTGCAGCCGGAGGGTTGCGGGTTCGAATCCACCTCAAGAGGTATATTTGGTGCCTTGCAGCCGGAGGGTTGCGGGTTCGAATCCACCTCAAGCCGCCGCGTAGAGACCCTGGGCAAGTCCTTCACTCGCAATTGCTCATGCGCTTCGGCGTGAAACTCCGATTCAGTGTCCGCGCTGTATTCGGGAGCGCCTCTGAGTAGAAATCTTGAAGAGGCGCTATATAAATATCTGAAATGAATGAATGAATGAATGAGAGCAGTATCAATGCCCACTTGTCGAGACCCAGTAGCATAGCTAGGAAACAATTGGGGGGTGTTTCCATTGGACATGGTCGCAAAGTTGCTTTTTGTATTTCGCATATAGGCCTACAAGCATATCCAAATTTTCGGCAATTTATTGTGGAGTTGAACCCGTCAACCCCCTAAATACGTCCATGCCAAGACCGATTGAAGAGACATGAAGCTAGCCATTCGTAGTTCCTTAACTGATTCATGCATCGACCGACCGTTCCATAAGTTATAGGCCTACACTGTTCCAGTCCATCATGTAATGAACCGACCTAATCTTATGTAAACAGTCAACCGACGAGATTTTTTCATTGTGATTGCAGTCGACAGAGAATGGAGGGTCGCCTGTGCAACCGTAGCATCGACGAACACCCGCAGTCGCACAACTGCGTCCAACCCTATCGTCTGGACAACAGCGCTCTGGTGGCGCCAATCTACGGGGTCGTGACCCCGATATTCGTTCTGACGACAGTCCTGACGAACTGCCTCGTCTGCCTCGTCCTCCTTAAGCGCCCGATGCGCCGCAGCCCTTCGAACGTCCTTCTCACCGCCATCGCCGTCTCGGACACCCTGACCGGGGTCTGTCCCCTGCCCTGCTTCGTCTACTTCTACACCCTCGGTCATTCGGCCAACGACTACGTTCCGCACGGCTGGTGCTTCCTCTTGCACTGCCTGACCGACTACCTGCCGACCATCTTCCACACGACTTCCGTCTGGCTGACCGTCTCTTTGGCCGCCCATCGATACGTCTGCGTGCGCTGTCGACCGGAAACCGTCCAGCGCTGGTGCCGGATGTGCTCGACCGCGACGACCGTTGTCACGGTCTACGTGTTGGCACTGGTGTCGCAGCTGTGCAGGTTCTTTGAGTCCGACTACGTTCCGGTGTACGTGGATGGGAGACACGGTGAGCCGGGATGTTGGGTAGAAACGAGCCCCATCGTCAAACGTCACCTGCACCTCTACTTCAACGCATACTACTGGTTTCGAGTGGTCTTCATCCACATCCTGCCCTGCTTCATCCTAACGGCAATCAACGCCGTTCTCATCCATACCATGCGCACTGCGCAGGCGCGCCGGATGCACTTTCTACGTCAGAACCGGAAATCGGACAGTAGACACCTGGCGGAAAGCAACTCAAGGACCCTGATGCTTGTTATGGTAGTCGGAGTGTTTCTCATCGTCGAATTTCCTTTGGCCATCTTCTTCATTCTCGTAATCGTTGAAAACACTTTCGACATCGTCATCGTCGACACTGAGAAGAAGCGGACGACTACGCTACTAGTCAATCTACTGATCGTCTTCAGCTACCCAATTAATTTCTTCATTTACTGCGGGATGAGCGCACAGTTCCGGTCAACGTTCTGCCATCTTGTACGATGTCGAAAAGAGCAGACGATAGGGGCAGCCGACGAAAACAAAAGAAGACAAACAAAAGTCACCGAAGAAACAATAAAATTATAAGCAGACGATGAAGCCAAAGAACGAAAATAAAAGCTTAAGAAGTCAATGTACGAAAATATTAAAGAAGATGGAAATAAAACTAAATGCAGATGACAAAGAGAACGGATGAAAACAGAAGCAGTTGATAAAGGCCGCCGAATGAAAATAAGGTTCTGTAGAATAGGAGTTTTTCTCCAACTGCGAGTTCTTTGAACAATTTTTCAGTTATAAACAGCATTTTCTTTCAATCACAAGTAGCCTAGTTGAAGTAACGGCTTCTCATTTGAGGCGATCGATCGATCTCCTTGGTCGATCGCCTAGCAAAGGTTTGGTCGATCGGCAAATCGATCGCGCTCGACGAGTTAGACTCCAAGAGGAACCTGGAGCCAGACCACTATTTTATTTATCAAATGTAATCACGTGTGAAAGTTCAGGCTAGTATCGATACAACATCGCATCGGCAAGCAGATGAGGCTTATCGACGGTTAATAGGCCCTAAGTGTTGTGTATATTCAACAGTTAGGCCTAATGGACAACCATAGCCTATAATATGCACCAGCGATACGAAATACGATACACAAAATACGCTGTACAAAAAGCTCTCGAGGTCGATCGTCGACCGCGCATTGATCGCCTACTAAATTCAGCGCGATCGATTTTCAAATCGCCTGCTATTTTCAAATTAGAAGCTGATCAGCGGCTAGATGCAGCTGATTAAACTGCATTAACCACAGACGGTCAACCAATCGGTAGCAACGTGGACGATTTCAATTTCCTCTCCATCTACCAACTGCGTCAAACCAGTATTATAATGATGGCGAAATCGCCGAAATGTATACTTCGACGCCGCTGCAACTCCAGTCCACTCAATTCTGGATATGACAGCTATACCCCAAGCCGCCGCCATAGCCGCCGACTTTTTGTCCAAGCCGATTAGCCGCCGGAAATTTTACGGCTTCCCCGAAAAACCGCCGAGAATGTTTTTACGGCTAGCCGCCGGAAACATATTCAGCTAATACAGCTAGAACACGCACAAAGTTGTGATTGTAAAGTTTTCCCGCTGGCTTCAAAGAGTTGTGACTTTGTAGATTACCGTACAAGTTCGGATTTATTGAAACTGTACTGTTTCGAATGACTTTTTGTCTGCCACTATTAATTGTTCATTTTTATGGCATTGTAGCAGATGTCTAATTTAGCCTAATGTCTATTTAATTGGCGTTTTGGAACTCTATAGTCGAAACACGTTTTGAACGAACTATGTTTCAAGCCGTATTTTTTACGGCTAGCCGAAAAAGGTAGTTTACGTCATTTTACGGCTAGCCGAAAAGCCGCCGTAAATTTTCTCAAGCCAGCCGTTAGCCCAAAAAATTGCGGCTTGGGGGTATGAGGACAGCTTTAGGCCTAGTCAATCCCCAAAATGCACCGCCTAAAGTAGTCGCTAACCTGCCAAGGTTCTCTCCTGTTACAGTAGGCGAAACGTGTGATACACTGTACAGGCTGAGCACGTGATTACATTAAGCTCCTTTTCAAAGTATGAACTTCAATAGTCCGTGCGCCTGTAATACATGACAGAGTGTTGTTTTTCCAATCTCTAGCTTGATGATCGTTGCGTTCTGCAGCACGTAGAGTGCAGGCTTATTGGTCCCACGCTTCTCTATGACAATGGTGGTGCACCGTGCTCTCTCATGCACTGGACTGTCCTGAACAGTCTTCCACTCAAATACATACTGTTCCACCACAGACGGCCCATGAAAATTTTCAACTCATCTTATGTTGTGCACCTATTTAAGTCCGTTAGATATCCATGCTTAGCGTTGTGAGGTTGTATAAATGCATACAGCCAGATACATATTATGGCTATTATACATACATACATTAAAATTTGTGTGAAAATTTTGTTGCAGTTTACTGAATAGTATCACTGTGGACCTCGTCAAGCCCTGGCGAGTCTCTTGAAGCAATACTTTAGAAAGTTTAGAGCACCCCACATAAACTTCATTGCAATCTTATATGAACCTTAAGAACAGACTCAATAAACAAGAACTAAAAAACAAATCTTGTATAGACCACCTATCCTTTGTAGTTTGTACCATAGTTCAAATAGTCTTTGACACATTTGAGGCATTCTTAAATCTGAACTGTTCCATAACAACCTGGAAAACGTCTTTTGCTTATCCGAAGTTTAAGATCCATCAGATAATAAGTGAGAAATTTTCCACGGCATGTAATAATAAACCTCTGAGGCATTCATACCTTAGCATTAAAGTACACGTATCAGTAAAAATTCTGCATCAACACTCTACTTCAGTGTATTTTTTGGCAACATCACTTCATTGACCTATAAATGCCCTACGAGTTTTTCAGTGATACCTATGTTACAACGACTATAAATAAAAAGTCCAACTTTATTGACAGTCATGGAGAACGATATGCCATCTAACTTACCTCTGGTTCAAAATACATACAATACACATACAAGCTCATAAATTTACAAAAAGTCACATATTATCTAGTTTACAGTTTGCACAAATTCTCACACAGCAGTCCAATATAACCTAATAACTTAACTGAAACTGTGGCATTTTTATTTGCCGAAGTAGTGCCAGCCATAGTTACTTGTACATTTATAAAGCTTCACTAATAGCGACGTTTTTATCATCTGCAAATCTGCACCATAAAAATGCTAAAATATTTATACACTGTATAAGTATTCTTAATATTTTTTTCCTCAATGACACAAACTTAAATTCATAGTTTCATTTATCATAATTGAAGGGTATCTAAACTAAGCAGACAATGAAAGAATGGGACGTGGTAGCAGAGGCGGCCTTTGACAGTTCTGTGCTATAGGCAAGGACAAAAATGCCGCCATTTTTATATTTAATAGTCAAATTTCAAGAAAAAATATGCTTTTCGTGGTTTATTTTTCCAGAATTTGCCACCCCTTGAAAAGTGCCGCTCTAGGCAGCCGCCTATACCTAAAGCTGGCTCTGCATGGTAGCGGATTTTTGTTGTTGGAAGTGTTCGCTTTGCACAGAGAGTACCGGTTCAAGGCTCTTCTGTGAAGGGACCCTGAATAAGTCATTCACTCATAATTGCTCAGCACTATCAATTGATGCTTGGTCATTAGAAAAAGGTGCCTAATAAATGATTAATAAGAATAATAATAATAATAGGATGCATTATATTAATGTCAGCGAGAAGCAAAACGAATTTATTAGGAGAATCAAATACTGGAGATAATGGTTCGTAAAGGCACTTATACATGCATTATGTTGACAGACAGAGTTAGGAAATATGATCTGTCTAACCCAGGAAGCAGAGGTAAAATCTAAGGTATTAGTCACCTGGCTACATTTCACCTGATAACTGATGACATCTTCTTAAGCCTTCATTACTATTGTGTCATTCTGTCCCTATATTAATCCAGCTTCCATTTACATCCCCCACAACAGGTGGCAAATACCTACTGCCTTTTAAGTAGATTAGTAGGTATAATGAATTAAAAGTAGTTAAAATCATTTTAATTGATAAGAGCTGGCAAGGTTATAAATGATGAAGGCCAAAAATGGTACAGTGCTGTAAACATTAAATGTTCCAACCTCCATCAGTGCACACCAAGTCTAAGCCAGAAAGTGAAACAAAATGTGACCACGCTTGATAAGCAAAGCTAAACATTCACAATAAATCAACTTTCCTGTTATCCGACATTTTGCATTGCATTTTCTTCTGCAGACCGACAAATTTTGTTTGTGCTAAGCAACATTTTCATGTATTAGCTTAGTGATGAACTAATTTACATTTCAAAATGTTATGCTGAAATGGACGAAGCAACATTTCATGCTAACTTCGTGAAGTTTTTATTGGACACTACAAGAAAGGTCAGCAGACATGTTCACATCACAGAGTGCTTCTTCAATGTCTCAATTACTAAAAACGTTGTAAACAGTTTTTTCTTACTTAGGTGCCCTTTTGTTTAACCTCCGTGTTTAAGGCGACAGTGTCATTGGCCTCTGCAGATATGTACCCCATTATATCAGCCAAATTTGTTTGTTTGATGTCTGTCTTAAATGATAGATTGCTTTAAGGACAACACTGTAGTTTATACGACGCTTTAACAATATTTCAAAATTGTATCTTTTCTGGAAAACAGCAGAAATAATCAAGAAACTCATTAATACACAAAAATTCAATCAGTGTTTACAAATACAAGTAGTTTGTCCAGAAAACAGAAACTCATGGCATGATTTCTCTAGACAAACATTTGGACTTTGAAAGAACCAAAATAATCAGACACAATATGACATTGTGTAAAATAGGCTGTGAAGAGACATAACAAAGTTTGATTAATAAACCGAGATTATCGGAAGACCTTGTGGGTCCTCTAAAAGCTGCACACTTTTGGCAGTAGGTCAACATATCAGTTCCTAAGTATTTCTAAAGAAAGGAAAGAGATTCTGTCTTACGTGAATTTACAAGATATTTGTAATCAGCCATCACAAGAATAAAATATCACGAAAATATATGTACAACTCTAAAGATACACCTTTAAAGTAACTTTTCACATACATGTAATCCACACACAAGCATCAATACACCTAGATCACCTGGTTGTCAAAACCAAGGCAAACAGTTCCGGCATGTGAGATGACATTCGCAACAAACATTTGTCTGAATGAAGACAAAGGATCATTACGATCACACCGATAAATTATTTGACATCGATCGATGCAAATTCAGTTTGTTACATCCCCAGCATGCTAAAGGAAGTCAAATTCAGGAAATCCATCTTATTCATCAACATACAATGAACTTTCAATAATTATTGCATTCAGACATGCTTCCTTCTTCTGAGTGGCTCCATCATGTTTTCAACACGGTATCAGAGGCCCAAAGCCGTTGGCTGTGCAAATACCAGAGACAGCAGACAAACAAAACTGTTCCTCTGTGCAGTGAGTTGTTATTGAGGGCCAGGTGGTATTATTGCGATAGTTGGAATATTGTCAGACGTTGCCATTTTATTCTCCTCTGCAGATGTGTTCACGAGCTGGAATATAGAAAAGTTTGAGCCAGCTGTGATAAGACCTCCAGACTGATTTGTTAGCAAGTGAGAGGTTGGCGTTCCAGCAAAAGCGAGTGCTCCATTGTAGGCTGTTTGAACTACATGACCATCAGCTGTTATTGACACTGAAATGCACAGAAAAGCAAACCTGGGGTTAACTGGAAATTTTAACTGGAAAGTTAACTAGAAAACACCAAAAAGGCTCAAATGATAAATCCAATTACAAAAATCGATAGGGGTGATACCTAACCCCTTTGTGACTATAGAAATAGATGATGTTAACCAATCAGTGAATGAAGTATAGGATCTTCTCAGCTATATAAAATATTTAAAGTCCAAGAACAAAACCTGCCATTTATATTAAACCAGTCACACAGCTTAGTCCATTAATAACTACCGTATTTTAGCGTATATAACACGCGGGGTATACAAAGTTTTACAAACCACGCACCCCAGCTGCGTGATATATTCGTGGGCGTGTTATATAAATAAAATTTTACACAACCAAATTTTTTACCCAATTATTTTCAGGTCATGGTCAGAAACTGCTATTAAAAGCTTTTTACAGACAGTACGGAGGCATGGACGGCGACGAATCGACAAGACATGAAGTCCGACCTTTGCCGTAGATACTCGATATATCGTGATTTTTATGGAGAATTTCAGAGCAGTAATTGGGATATTCGCGATATATTCAAGAGAAATCTAAATTTAACTTCTATTAGACAAAATATGTAACCTACTGGAGTCATTTGAAGCTTTCAAAACTATATTCGATCACTATGACCGGCCAATAGTTTAGTTTGTAAACACATTGCCGCCGGTAGACTGGTTCCCCGTAGTTCCGGTAGACTGTTTCCCCGCTGTTGTCATTGTAAGTAAGGCGTATGTAGTCATTATTGAGAAGCACTAGCAAACGTATGGCTTGTAATTTACGGCTTCATGCCTATAACAAATCTGATAACCAATAATACGGGAATTTTAATGAAATCGCTCATATATGTTTAGGTATATATAGGGTCGTTTATGATATGTTGCAATTTAGTTATGGCTCGCGTATAATAGTAGGATGACGTTTCCAGCTAAATTCCAGAATATATATATCTTCGTTTATTGATTATTCGGGATGTCACACCGCATCCAGGTACAAGTTAAATTATGGCCGTTGAATGAATGTGAATGTGTTCAATTTATATTATAATTGTGATAGAACGCACATTATTTGTTTCAAAAATAAAATTTTGATTATCCTCATAGTTTTTTTTGTCAATTATAAAGAATGGCCGTCAGATCTAGTAAACAGTGCATATTTTACGTTAATCAAATCAGCTGTCCAAGCTATTACACATTTGTGAATGTGTTCAATTTATATTATAATTGTGATAGAACGCACATTATTTGTTTCAAAAATTAAATTTTGATTATCCTCATAGTTTTTTTGTCAATTATAAAATTTATCTATAACTAAGTGGAACCAACACCTGAAGAAATTAATGAACTACTTTCCCTGGGACTATATGTCCATGGTTGCCAGTGATGATTCTGACACTGAATTTGACGGATTTTAGTAAAGTACATTATTTACAACTTTAGGAGACTTGACCTTCAAAACTAATTTTCCAATTTTAAACACCTGGACAAGATTTAACGACAAAATGACTAGAGGCAGCACAAAATTGAACAACTTTTGGCCTTCTAATTTCTTGAGAATTTCGGAAATCATTCCTCGTGTATATTCACTATAATCTCCCAACTGGAAACACCATACCTTGTGAAGATACCAGGAAAGAAGTAGGAACAAGGTAATTTTCGCTTACAGGTTTTAAATGTTCATTTTTTGCAAGAATCTTCACTTTCTTTACAAAAGGAATTTTTATCAAATAGACGATTTTAATTTACGTATAATAGAATGAGTTATGACTATATCCAGTAAGAAGTTATATAAGGAAATTAACATTAACTCTAGCGCACACGTTCGTTTATTACCTCGTAGGTGGACGCACGTAAATGCATGCGTGTTATAATCAGGTGCGTGATATATAATTCAATTTTTACTGAAATCCCTAAAAGTAGCGGGTTATATTCGTGTGCGTGTTATATTCGCGTGCGTGTTATATCCGCGAAAATACGGTATATTCAAGCAATCCTATACTTTCTAATATCCCACCTATCCCAGCATCATAATTAACCGATTATTATTGTTATTAACAAAGAGATGAAATTCAGAGGGTGTGGAAAACTACTTTAGACAATGAAGAGTGCATTTCTTGGATGGCTAAACTTTGCATATGTCAGGCTCCTCAATAGTATCCCGGAAAGTGATAGCGTTAAACAAGGATTGTTGTCGCCACACTAGCAAGAGGAAAGAAGTCTCCCATGGGTCTGTTGGCAAGTCAGATGAACTGCTAAGTTCTTTCATGGCTTTCATACTTGGCGACCTTCCCTTGGGCCACTACATCTGCAGAGCCGGAGGTATTGGGAGACATGAATCAGCCAAGGTGTACACAACAGTTACATCGCAGGCAAGAGTCCTGCTCACCTGGCAGAATTATGCCATCCGAGTGCTTGCCATCAGACCTCATGAGAACAACTGGTTCTTTAGAAAAAGGGACACCAGCTCTGATAAGGGCTTGCCGATTTAAGGTCATCTAAGAAAAGAATCAAACACATACCTCCTGGTGTTAAGATCGTCGGCATGCCAGTTTGCTGTGAGATGCTGCCGTCAACAGAGTTTATAATAACGAAGGATTGTAGGTTTTCTGATTCGTCATTTCTTATCTCGCTGTTATTCGGTTCCTACGAATAATCACACTTGCAACATTAAAAATTAATAGCACAACACAGAAACCACTGCCCTGAAATACACTCTATCAGTCAGATAATTAAGTTAAACATTTAAGCATAGCAACATTTCACAAAAATCAGATTTCAAAATGCTGAACAACTTCCAAAGATTATATTATTTGCAGTTCAATGAGTTCATGGTATGAATTCCAAAATTTACTCACAAACTTCAGTCAAATGTCTTTACAATCTTTTAAGCTGATGTGGTTCACGATTGGATTTTCAATCAAATACTAACAACTTTAACGGCCTCATAAACTTAAGCTTGCAAAGATAGCCTGTGGCACTGAAAAACAGGATCTAATCACTTATTACATGTATGGAATCCTTGAGGTTGCACTAAGACTGATCAGAAAGAAAATAAACACCAGGATATTCAATCATTCACTCGTTGATTTATATCATATTAGTGATAGGACAAACTTCGTTCGGCGTTGAATGCTGTGAATTTGAATCATCCACAGTGGTCGCATTTGGGTTAAGTTTTGCAATATTTTCCGGCCAGAATCGTTGAGCCGATCGACTGGTGCCCTTGTTTTTCTTGGCTTTTGATGTGTCTGTAGTGCTGCTATTGTCTAACATTGGCTGTAGAATACGTCGTCGGCCATTTATAAACCTTGCAAAAAAAGCCAAACAAGGAATATTTGAGATCATGGTATGCATATAACTTCACAATTATGGAACCGTTAACTATTGTAAAACGTAATATGACAAACATAATTACAGTTTAATTGTGACCCTGCACCTATGTAATGTTTTACTTAACGTTAATGTAACATACAATACATTATTTATTTGCAATGCAAGCTTTATATCCATGTGATCAATATAAATATTATGCACTATCTATATACTAGTTATGGTGATCCCATATAAAGCTGTGCTCAGTAGCACAAATATAAAAAGCAAAAAATCCAGTTCACTGTTGCAGGGCCGTTTTATCCACTAGGCACAGTAGGCACTGTGCCTAGGGCCCACGAACATTTTAGGGGCCCACGAAAGTCTGAAAATGAGATATTGAAAAAATAATTTTAATGGTTGAATTTGACACGAAAATGAAAGAAATTTCAAATTCTACTTTAATAATTTTTATAATTGTACTGAAACAAGTTAACTTTTATGCTTATTAATAAAAAGTTAAGTTACGCTGTGCAACAGCATAATATAAACTATGTGAACTTTTAAATTACGGCTCTTAATTTGCATTAGCAAGATCACTTATAACGTCTTCAAATGTCATTTGCCCGCCAGTGATGGGTAATTAAGATTTCTTAACAAATTAATTAGAATTAGCATTACTTCGAATTTCATAATTAGGATTAGCATTTCCATTTTTGGGATAACCAATTAATTAGAATTAGAATTAACGATGAACTAATTAACTAGAATTAGTTGCTGGCGTCAGAATACAAACGACTCAAAAATTTCTTTTGCCAGTTAAGCGTTCAATCTATTAGGCAAATATTTCAGATTATGATGAAACTCAAATTTCAATGATCTTTATCCAGTTTCTTCTTATTACTGTGGAACATATTTATATTTATTTGAGATCGAACTTGCACATTGGAATTATCATGAGTTCTAAAGTATTGTCTTCGAGCCTGTTTCTTTGCTCATTTGTAACAAATCTTGCAAAAGCAAATTCTTACAACATAATGTTTCAGATGCAGCTGGAAAACGCTGAGAAATCTCATATTATTTTTCTTACTAGAAGCTTAGAATGTAATTGCTAAAACATACACTAGTCTTTCCAATTAATTTTACTTTACTGTTGGATTCTTTTATGTAGGTTCTACTGAAATTTTTCATAAACACATCTCATCACAAAAGGCAATTCTTCCTTGAAAGATATCATAAAAAACTAAAAACTCAAGTAAATTAGTTGATGTTTATTAGTCACATGGAGGCATCGAGCAAAAAGTAAGTAAAGAAATATGTAGGCAAGGTAACTATGAAGCTAATTGTGGAATTTTACTTAGATTTAGACAACTTTTAATTAGTAATTTAATTAGAATTAGCAACATTTTTGTTACTAATTAATTAGAATTAGAATTTAGCCACCAATCTAATTAATTAGCTAATTAATTAATTTCTAATTAATTAGTTACCCATCACTGTTTCCCGCATTAACTCGCTTTTAATTTAAGAACGGGCAGTTGGACCTACGAATCAGAGAGTGCCTAGGGCCTACGAATTAAACCTTAAAACGGCCCTGCACTGTTGTGTTGTTATATAACTGTTGCAACAATAGCATAAAAGACATCAAAACTTCAGTATTAAAATAAAAACGTTCGCTGGCTTAGTTCCTGACTCACCAATTGTTAACTTGTAAAAGCGTTAAATTCGTCTGAGATGCAATCTGACGCTTTTCATCCTCAGTTGGATATGGATGCTGTGAATAAGAAACAATGAATTAATTTAGCAAAATTATATGATCAACACTTTTATCGCCACACAAATTTGAACATCAATCACTCCAATTTTATGAAAATGACAAAGACCATCTAATTCTGGGAAGGTAAGTCAAGAAGAAGGCTTTCGACAAAACACAGTTGACAAGCCAGCTGGAATTTACGAGTGAAATTGCTGAAACAATATTATGAAATGAAAGGGATATCGATTAGTGAGTCAAATAGCAACCTTGCATGTTTATATGTATGTATGTATGTAAGTGTATGTATGTATGTAGGTATGAAGACATTTATATAGCACCTTTTAGTACCTCATAAAAACACTCATCCAGCCTTGGGTGTTCCTTTGCTTCTGTTCAGCTGGAACATTAGATAAACTACTGATAAATATTGTATACTGAAAACTTGCAATAACAAGTGACTTCACAATCATGGTTACACCCACTAGCTGCACTTCAAAGTAACAATCTTCACAGTTTCACCACTTTTATATCATTTTCCAAGACCCTATATATATTTTTCTCCCTCAGGACCTTTTCCTTTTATAT
>JACEVL010002530.1:0-18169 GCA_020284085.1 Aporrectodea caliginosa
TATTCTTTCAATCGAAGTTAGCCGCAGCCTACCATACAAACGTCTGTGTGTTTCAACTTCCTTCGCTTAACTCCTTTTCCAGCCATTATTTTAAAATTATCCGTTCTCTATCACCTGATTGGGTGCTGCATCATTTATCACTAATGAACTTAACTTCTCGATTCATCCCTTACAGCTCTCTGTTTCAGTTACTATTATTATTATTAAACGTGTTGCTGTTATTTTCTAATTCAGTGTCGCATCGATAGACAAACCTATCACTAATTGGTTAACTCTGAACATTAGTATAAAAGTATAAGCTAATTATTGCATTCGCTACAAAGACGAATTAGTTTTCTTGAATCATCCCATTGAGAGTGCACTCATTATAGATGTGTTGGCTAGAGGGCGCAAGTAGAGCGAATCTTTCTGCAATGTTGGAGATTTGAACTCCCGATCATCGGTTGATATTTCAGCACTTCAACCACTTCACCATAGTTCATCAGTCATCACGCATACAGTGGATATTCATATCTTTCCGACCTATCCATATAAATTCCCAAAGCGCGCATATGGTTGTCTAAATTAGGGATGGCCAACTCGCGGCCCACGGGCCACATGGGGCCTGCGGGCTGATAATTGGCGGCCCGCACGACCCCTTTACAAATAAATTAATTATTTGGTCTTATTTTATGCCTACTTAGCCGTACACTGGGCCTACTACTACAACATTGCATAATAATGATGTCTTAAACACACACAAATTAGTGTTGTAGGTCTAATGACACAGTGTAGTCGTAGGCTACCTGGTTTTGAACATTTTTAATATGAAATAAACATTTGTATTTCTTTCGAGCCTGTGAGGACAAACACTTGCGGCCCGCCGCATGCCTACCAGCAACTATAGTGGCCCGTTGCCAAAAAAGGTTGGCCGCCCCTGGTCTAAATTGACGAATTTATACAGTCCACAGAAGACGTTAAAAATTTGTCCACGTTAATTGAAACCATATTGCGGCCTAAACACATTGTATTTGATCCTGTTATTTACTAATTGATCCTGATATTCCAGCACGTTAACCGTCACTCCGTCAGACTATAGAGCACCCCGTTTGCCGGTTACAGCGTATAACGGATGTTAATACCCAAAAAACTTCGGTGGCATCCAACCGGTTTGCTTCGGGTGATAGTAACTATTGTTTATTTAATCGTTGTGAATTCCAGGACCTCACGTCGCATTTAACCTGTTTCAAGGCATTGGGGAAACAACTATAATATTATCGAAAGAACGCATCTGAAGATTTTATAGGATAATAGATGACGTAATAACGGTGTCTTAAGAGAGCATTACATTATAAATGGTTTAGCGTCATCTGGCGACCTTTTGAGCCGCTCAAATCGACTTTCTTTATCGACAGATTTATCCGGATTAGAGAGGGTCATTGCCTTTGTAAGGCTCTAAATAGGCGCCGCATAAATGTCGGATAAAATTCTTAACTGAAGATTTCTTATCCGATCCGAAGACAATGGATATACATACGTATACACATACATACATACATGTACATAATATACATATGCAAATACTGTGAAATACATACAAACGTACAGACAGATTATAATATATATATATATATATATATATATATATATATAACCTGGGTGTTACTCTTGACAGTACTCTTTCTTTCTCTACACATATTTCTAATCTCTCTCGGTCCAGTTTTCATCACTTGCGGCGTCTAGGTGCCATTCGACGATCTGTCCCCTCGCCGATTTTTTCTTCCATGGTTCATGCCTTTGTCTGTTCACGCATTGACTACTGTAACTCATTACTTATGGGCCTACCAAAACTCCGTCTGGCTCCACTCCAATCAGTACTTAATGCTGCTGCTCGTTTGATTGCCCGCCTACCTCGTTTCTCCCATATTTCGACTTTTATGACTGAAGACCTTCATTGGCTTCCTCTAACTGCTCGGATTCAGTTTAAAATTCTCTTTCTTACTTGTAAAACGTTTTTGGGTCAAGCTCCACGCTACCTCTGTGATCTTATGAGACGGCCTATCTCAGCTACCTCTGGACGTCCTCTCCGCTCTTTTGACCATCATGACCTTCTAGTTCCTCGGTCTCGGACTGCCACAGCACAGCATCGTGCCTATGCCTCTGTTGGACCTTTGCTATGGAATGACCTCCCTGCTTTAACTCGTGCTGTGATGTTATCTGGGGGCACCACTGTTTCTGCTCGTTCTCTTAAAACTTTTCTTTTTCGAGAGGCCCTTCGCACTGGAAGCGCTTCTGATTAGGTTGTACTGCGAGAGGCGCTTTATAAGTCCGTAAATAGAATATAATAGAATAGAATTAGAATATATATATATATATATATATATATATATATATATCTTACATAATCAGACGGACTTACATTCTCTGAGAGACATAACGACAGTTGGACAGATAGACAGAGGCAGAAATATAGACAGACAAGCAGGCAGCGAGGCATAGAGGGAGTCTACTTCTGTTTTATCCTCTTCCCTTACCTCTCCCTTCGCTTCAATTCTAAGCATCATTCACCGAAGCCGTCTGTCTGCCTCCTGCCTGACCATTCGACCGTGATTGTGAACCGAATCTTACCTTATACTACCTGTCTGTCGATTTTGTTTTGACTGACCGCCTGTGAAAGAGATCGATTCCATAGACGAACTTATTAGGGCGCTGTATAAATATGGTGAAGAAAGATCGACGTCCACGGCTCTGAAAACTGTAAGATTTCGCTGAACATCAGAATGATGATGTTTCGTTTTGTTAGATACCTTTAAAACTCTTGCAATCTATGCTATAAATTTAGAGACTGTGATCTATGGATATAATCATCCTTTTTACACTGCATTATGCCAACTGAACGTGATATTCGAAGTTTAAGTGAAAGCGGAAGAGCGGTTCTGCATTATGTCAAACTTATGTTATAATGAAGCAATTGCGCTCCTTCTTTCTGCAGCCTTGAGACTGGCACTACCACAGGTGTCAGTCCTTTGCCTTGAGAAATGGGGAGGGCGACGTTAATCATCTTTGCTATGACACAATGTCGTAAAACAGCAACTAAACAACCAATTGCCAAATTATATTAAAATACATATGCGCTGTATTATAATTATGCCTTATACACGGTGAGAACTGTTCATAATTTGTTGGACGTCACAGGCCTTTGTTGTCATAAGATGTCATTAAACCCTCGATCCGTTCATCCATTCTTTACTGGTTTGAAATGCTTGTAAGGTGAAAATACTTGAAAGGCTGTAGTAGCCAAACACATAATCTTCAAAAGCATTTAGCTACCTTTGACGCCATAAAATGTCGTTTGACTCATAATGTTAGTTAATTAATTTAATTAACTATATTCTATTAATTTATTCTCCTGATCCGACCTTGTGCTCTCTTAACACAAGGTGGATATCAACGGCCCCAGAGGTGCAAGATAGCGCTAAAACTAATTCTACATAAGTTAATGTAGACATACTAAAGTAACTAAACGCTTGTCTCATGGCTAGTTGAGTTTGACTGAACTTATTCACCTTTACTGACTAATAGACTCTCTTTTGATTGAGCACCTGTGACTAAGTTCGTTTTCTTACTTTCACGGGTGCTGAAAAATCTCGAGATTATTATTACGAAACATGCGTTTATATACTACTCTGAAAGCCGGTAGATGTCGCTAAATAATGTATATTCCGATTGTGTCGCTAGACACCTTTAAAACGCTTTCTCGCCCAGCTATATAAACTCTGAGTTTTGTCGCCGAATGCCTTTAAAGAAATTTCTTGTACATAATTATATCGATGATGGAGACTGGTCATCTTAACCTGACAATCGATTCTGTGTTGACTGAAAATGCGCTACATTAAATGTCCAAATATATGCATTGAGTTCAAATATTTCATTAGGCAGTCATCAGTAACTTCAGCGCGTGTTAGTCTAGTGGTTAGCCTGATGGACTGTCAATCGAGAGGTCGGGTTCAAATCCCAGGCGGGGCAGAAATTTGGTATGAGATTTGTGCTGCTGGCGCCTTCTAGCGAACTCCGCTATAATAAGTACTCTGACCGTACGCTGTTGGTGGGATAAACAGACGGCGAGGAAGAGGACTGGCCACCCGCCCTCTAAGATGCTGAGGTTAGGGAATTTAAAGCTGCTAAAACATCACTCATGGCTGACTCTTAGCTTAAGCCTAAGGAACTGCTCTTCTTCTCTTCTTCTTCCTTGGTATTTGAACCTGTTGCTTTCGGATGAGCACATTAAACAACTGTAAAAACCATTCCGCAGAATCAATCCCGTTCCTATAAGGCGACAATTTCGGTTTAACGACGCTGTTTCATAACGAAGCTGATCATCTCACCCTTTAATATAGCCTTTGGACTGGCACTTCTCCATGGTAGGCGTTGTGTGGAAACATCCTCTGGCCAGCCAGGTCCGGTAACACCGACAGATAATAGCGTCGCCCTTCTTAATAATCAGTGTTACCACTCAATAAAAATAAAAAACCCAAGATCAGACGATAAAAAAAACAAGAAACCCCAAGATCAGTTTTTCAGCAAACTTTTGAAACATTAAGGGGGATAATAACATAATAATTAATAAATCATATATTATAAATGATAAATATTATAATATAATGCAATTAAACCGGTTTTTAAAATAAACTTTTTGTTCTATTGGTCAAAATTTGAAAATATTAATTGAAAATATGAGAATTAATGTAGCAATCAAGTCATATTATTCAAATGAAGTTTGTTTATTTAATTTCAAATTTTCAAACCTTAAAACGCTCAAATGTTTATTTCAATACGCCAATAACGTCATAAACATCTTCTTCTTCAGAAGGAGGTAATGTAACCAAAGTTGTGCTTACCGGCACTTTTTAAAGTTTTTGTCTCTCAGAGTAACGCTGATGAAAACGTCCTTCAGCAACATCCGCAACCAAAGACTTGGAAGGAGTCCAGGCATGGCAGTCGACACCGTCTCTAGCAATTGCTTGTTTAGCAAGTAGACGGCTGGCAACAGTTTCAGCATGCAGTTTGTTCGTTTGAGCAGTCTTGACCATATTTACCTGTGAGAAAATTCTCTCAACACATGCCGACGAGTGTGGCAGAGTCATGAGTCCACACATAAAGTTTGACAAAAGTCCGAATTTCATGTGATCATTGCTCAATTTAAACCAAACTTCAACATGAAGGAGTTCGGCTTTGACCACTTGTTCTCTTAACGAAGGTGTCTTGGGAGTTACAAAGAACGTCTTGATATTTGTCATGTCTTTTTAAATTCAAAATTCTTGACATGTTTCTGTGTCATTTTGTGCGCTAACAGCGACGATTTGTTTATATTCGAGAGACTAAAGTCACATACCTTGCATCTGACCACAAACCTGTCTTTAGAATCAGCTTCAATCCAATCCTCGAGCTCCGGATCTTGAAGCCAATTGTTATAAAATGACTGCTGATACCATGATTTCGTTTTTTTAAAGCTGGATATGTTGCACTAGCAACACTAGCAACACTGCTGCTACTACGTTTGTTGACTTTGTTTTTTTTTTCATCATAGTCCGAATCGCTGGAACTATTACTTCTATCACACATTCCAATTTTTTACTTTGATTTAATGTTTAAACTTAATTACTTAAAGTAAAAAATAGAATTTTTTAGACTTTGACTTTATTTCGAACGCGGAAAGCGGCAAAATTTTGACTTCCGGAAAAAGAGCAATGATGCAAATCATGCAATCTGCTTTTAGAGCTATACTAAAGTTCTATAATTAGCAATAGCAAAGACCACGCTGCACAAATATTAAGACTTTTATTGATCTCGATCATCCAGACCGTAATGGACAATCTATTATCTTTGTTTTATTTTATTATCACTGTCATTTTGTACGATTTTAATTATTTTGGAGAGGAAAGTTGAATTTTTACGTGAAATAAAAACCCAAGGAAAAAACCCAAGGTCTTCAGGAAAAAAAACCAGAACCCAAGGTCGGATCGAAAAAAAACCCAAGGAGTGGTAACGCTGTTAATAATCCAGCCTTCGGAATGGCACCACCCGATGTTACTCAGATTTTTCTGTGTTTATCACCATTTGTGACCGTCAGTGGCCGTTCACGTCGACGTTATCCTATAGGATGGTAGACGATCTAGCGATTGAACGCACTGGCTTTATTTATAGCGTTGGAGGAATGAGTATTAAAGGTGTCTAAGACGAGCATTGTATCATCTATAATGCTTAGGGAAATCTGGGAATTGACGCGCGATGGATAATCATATTATATTTGTGCATTTATTAAGCGACACTATATAATGACGAAGCATCAATCGATGGCACTGAACACTCTTGAAAGACTTGTTCAAGGCACCTACAGCGTCCTACACGGTAGCTATCTCAGATAAGGAGGCTAGAAATGGCGCTGAACAATCGTGAGTGTAGGACTTGTTCATGGCACCTATACGGTAACTATCTCAGAAGAGGAGGAGGCTAGACATTGCTTTTTTCTAATAAATTAGTCTTCATCATCCTATTCTCTGTCCTCCTCTTCTACTTCTTCCATCACTCTCAGCATCTCCTCTCTCCTCTTTATATTGATCCTCCCATTTCTCTTTCTACACCTCCTTCATCTCATTATTCTCCTCCTCCATTTCCTCCGCTCTTCCCTCCTCCTTTTCGTTATCATCTTCTCCTCCTCCAATTCTGCTCTCTTTCATATCAGTTTCATCCGCCTTTTTCTCCGCCACACCTCCTTATCATATTCCTCCTTTTCCTTCGCCCCTCCTCCTTCTCCTCCTCTTCCTCCTCCTCCTCCTCCTCCTCCTCCTTATAATTTTCTCGTCTTTTCTGCCTTACGCTCTATCCAATCGGATACCGCGTCCTGCAATGATGATGACTATGATGATGAGACCTTGAAAGGGCGCCATATAAATTTAGTTTGATTGACTGATTGACTGATCATTTATATGGTGCACCTTGAGCACGTTACATGGAACAGTAGATTACATGAATCTTCTATTTCTTATGTAAGTGGCATTGAAGAACTTCGTATAGGCACGATGTATTGGACACTGTAATGCATTGCTGTGTGTGGAACAGAGTTGAGGTAAGAATAGAAGAAGATCAGTCCTTTAAGTTAGACTGAGAGGCTGCCATGGTTAAGAAGCGTTAGCGAATTCATTTCTCTTAGCCTCGCCATATGAGGCGGGTGGCCAGTCTGCTCCCTCGCCGTCTCATCTTCTCACAGACGATGTACGGTCAGTGTATTCATAATAGCTGTCTAACATTTTGTGGTGCCAGTGCGAAGCCTTGATAACGGAGGAGGCCGACTCTAATCATTTTAAACTGTTATACAGCGTCGTTAAACTGCGCATAAATGACAGAAAATCTCGGCCACTTACGTAAACTCTGGTGGTGCCAGTGTGGATCCCTTGCAATGGAGGAGGGCGACGTTGATCATTTACGCTAGTAGTAGTTTCAGATTAACGACACTGTGTGATAACAAAGATCATTAGCGTCGCCCTCCTCGTGGATCCAGGCTTGCGACTGGCACTGACAGAGTACGATCAGTGGCGGAGTTACCATTTCCGCTGTTACACTGCATCTTTAAACTACTGCAGGTATGCGTGAAAGAAAATCTGCCATATACTACCATAATGGGTGAAAATATAACCAGCAATAACACGAAGGAATGACTATGTAGAGAACGACGTAATCGGCTTTGAAAGCCACTAGATGTCGCTAAGTAATAGATAATACAGTGCTCGTCTTAGACACCTTTAACACACATTCCTCATATGCAATATATTCAGCAAATTGCGTTTAATCGCTAGAGCAATAAAGAAACTCCCATCCGAAAGGTCGAAGTTAACGGTCCTTGGCGGCATTATAATCATAATATAATATAGCATTACAATCATCATAATAATTATGTAATCATACTATATAATATACTTACCAAGTTGTGCATTTATTCGGCGCAAAAAGATGGTGTTGAGCAAAGGTGAGTGAGGATCCCCACACTGTAACCGTCTCAGTGGAGAAGGCTCGAACCCATACTCTCCGCGTTGCTAGTCGAGTGCTCTAACAAATCGGTCGCACTGTCCCACTGCAGTAGCAGTGGTATTAGTAGTAAGTAGTAATAACTGTGGTATTTATTAAGCGCCACTATAGACTTACCAGACATCTAAAGCTGAGCTACCATATGTTGAACGGATGTTAATACCACATAAAGTCCGGTGGCACCCAACTATTTTGCTTCTTACTTTGTATGAGATGTATCAAAAACCATTTTCAATTTAACGCTTTTGCAATATTTATAATATCTGAAGACTACAAGTTTAAGGTGTCCAAGTGCAATAACCCTTAACTTACATTCAAATTATATATTATTTCCATCCTTTGATGTAGCTCCTATTTAACTACGCTGCGTCATTAGAGACATAATTAATCAGCGTCGCCCCCTCCTTTACTGAGGTTTCAGACTGGCACCATCCGAGTACATAGCAGCGGCCAAGATTTTCTTGCATGTATACGTAGTTTCACGACGCTGTGTAACAGCGTAAATGGTCCCGTCAGAAGTTCAGAACGGCCCAGGACAAATCGGCCCCGACAAAACGGCCCTGACGAAATAGCCCCCGTCAAAATTACTTCGACAAAACAGCCACGTCATATTGGCCCCGGTCATATCGGCCCCGTCAAATCTGCCCCAGTCATTTTGGACCCAGTCATATCGGCCCCAGTCATATAAGCCCCTTAGCTGTGGAGCTCTTTTGAAAATACCATCAATGAACCAATTAGTGTAGTTTGGCTAGGTGTCCAGATCCTTCTGAGTTCCTAATATAATAATTCGATGCGGGTCTAATGCCCCTGAGTCTCACAACACAAATGGCGTTCCTCTTAGTGTAGTCTGTGGCGCCTGTGGGATCACTATGTCCCCAACTGTCCGAGGAGTAGGCCTAGAATGTGTGCGTTCTATGTATGAGCATTTGTTACAGCGCCCCTTCAAGATTTCTACTCAGAGGCGCTCCCGACTACTGCGCGGACACTGAATCGGAGTTTCACGCCGAAGCGCATGAGCAATTGCGAGTGAAGGACTTGCCCAGGGTCCCTACGCGGCGGCTTTGAGGTGGATTCAAACCCGCAACCCTCCGGCTGCAAGGCACCGAACATACCCCTACACCACCGCGCCTCACGTTCTGTGGTTCTTTGAGATGCAGTGCATGATGACAACAGAGCAGCTACAGCTTTGAATGATATTCCAGCTGTTCTGTTCTGAATGATCTGCCTGAGTTTTCCTTAATCGACAAACTGCCAGCGACAACAAGCAGTTCTTTGCTGAGATGCGGGTATTCCAACTTTTGGATCGCCTAAAGCACACCACGACAGGTGCTGATCAACTACCTGCCTGGTTCCTAAGATTGGCTGCTCCAGCAATATCAGAGGTCATGGCTTACCTACTTAATACATCAATATTGGTATCGCATGTCCCTGATCAGTGGAAGACAGCCATCATCTATCCAGTGGCTAAGATCGCTAAACCTATTTCACCTGTTGATTTCCGTCCCATATCTGTGACTCCGGTTATCTCAAGGATGGTTGAGAGGGAGTTGGTGCATCGCTTCATCTACCCTGCATTTACAGTCCCTCCAATGTCTGAGCTTCTTGCAGATCAGTTTGCCTTTAGGCCTACAGGATCGACGACAGCGGCGCTCATTTCTATTCTACATCATGTTTCAGCTCTTCTGCAAACTAACGACCATGTTGCGCTGATATCGCTCGACTTCACTAAGGCATTCGATATGGTCAGGCATTCAACGTTGGCTACCAAACTCTCGTCTCTGGATCTGCCCGACAACATTTATAATTGGCTGCTGGAATTTTTGAAAGACCGTCGCCACTCAACGAGATTTGGTGGTCTGTTATCATCTATAGCCAGAATCAATGCCAGTATTGTACAGGGTAGTGGCTTCGGTCCGTCTGCATATGATGTTAATGGATCGGATCTACACCCAAGGAACCGTGAAAACATCATGTCTAAATATGCCGACGATACTTACCTTCTGGTCGGATCTTCAATGCGGAACACCATCAGTGAAGAGCTTCTGTCTGTTGAGCAATGGGCGACGGCAAACAATCTGCGTCTGAACGTTCGAAAAACACGCGAGATGATTATTACCCGGAACCGTAAAATATTGCCACCTCAAGCGTTGGAGGGACTCGAACGTGTTTCTACCATTAAGATCCTAGGTGTAACCATAACTTCTGACCTTCGAGCCACCAATCACGTGGAGGAAGTCCTTGTCTCCTGTAGTGGAGCTTTACACGCTCTTAGAATACTCAGGTCTAATGGTCTTCCCAGTGGCGCCCTCTGCCGGGTTTCTGAGGCTACTGTCGTCTCTCGATTGACTTATGCCGCTCCAGCCTGGTGGGGTCTTACAACGGCTGAAGACCGAAAACGACTCGATAGACTTCTGCAGCGAATCAAGCATGCTGGATATCTTCCTCCTAACTCACCGGATATCGATCAGCTGGTGTCTGATGCTGACGCCAGTCTACTAAAGGCAGTGATAAGGAACGATTTCCATGTGTTACGTTCACTGTTTCCACCAATAATTACTCGTCATTATAATCTGCGACCCCGGATAGGGATGATCGAAATTTCATACCTAGAGTACTTTATGGTGTATTGGCTAAACAATCATTTTCTTTAGCAATAGGTCTCAGTCACTAATACATTCCTAACCCTCTTACCTATTTGACTATTATTTGTTTGTCTAATCGATATCTAAACTGTTGATGTTGTAATCTTGTTGCGTTTGTGTCAACGGGTTTTTTTAAATAAAGGAATAGTAGTAGTAGTAGTAGTAGTAATCTTGCACGGCTCTTTCAATCATAACCACAACGGTCTCGGCGGCTTCTATTTTTTCCTCAGGGTCGGACGCTCAGTGTTCAGTTACATTTGTTAAAACATCATTAGGAATTTTTATCGCCAAGATACACTCTCGTCTGCATTACGTTTCTCAAATTTAAACGGTGTCCGTCGCTCAACAACATTTCTCTGCCTTTCTGTGTCTTCGATATCCCAATATGTTTTATTAGTTTTTCAAGAGCATAAAACGAATAATTTACATTAACATTAGCCTTCTAATATGAATCTATGTGATAATAGATGAATTTACAATTTTACGGTCTCATAATAAATTAGTAAACCCATAGAAAACACGACCCTCCATCCATCCATCCATCCATCCATCCATCCATCCATACATCCATACATCACGATAGCCTCGACGAAAATCCAGTCAAATCACCAAAAACAAAGTAAATTAATTTCAGGTCGACGAACAAACTAAAGATACGCAAATTAAAATTGTTTATGTGTGTTCAATAAATCCAAACAGTACGACTGAATACACTTAGAAACCGCCAATAATGCAAACTAAACAGGATACTCCATTTCGCTAAAGGGGATACTCATTTAGAGGGATACTCTATTTTGTGACGCTGGCAATGAGAACGTTCAGATAGCAGAAGCATCTGCTGTCTATATAGCGTTAATCGATTTCATTTACGTGGACGACTCAAGAACATTTGCATGAAATGGATGAATGAAACAAGTTACTCCTAACAGTAAAGCAGTCTTCGAGCGAGGAGATGATAATGATGACGACGGCGAACGGCTCTTCATTCTTTTACCAGTTTATAATATATTAACAACCGTGTCATTGATAAGAAATTTAACGTTTTCTTCAGTGTAGCCTGTTTCTTGATTGCTTGCGACTTATATTCGCGGTCCATGCCGCGATCCCCTTCTTCTGGTTTTGCTCGCTGAAAAATAAACCAGCTGCAGTTATAGCAATGCATAACATTTCGGTGTTACAGTATGCCTATTGTAAATCTGAGGAAATTGTTTATCTGTCATGTATACAGTGCTTTTTCGACCGGAGCGGCGCTCCGGGACTTTTTCAGCTGTTAAGAAGTTATTCAGTTAATTTTAAAAGTTTAATATAAAAAAAATAAATTATTTAGGTACTTTAATTTAATTTCAGTGCTTTCAATGTTTATTGATACATCTTAAATAGAAATATTAGCATAAAAATATTCCCCTATGATTATTCTGAATTTTTTGAGTTCTAGAAACTTTTTCTAGAAAAAGCACTGCATGTATAATTATATACTAGGGCTGTTAACGATTAAAAAATGTGATAATTAACTATTTAAGAATTAACGAGCCACTATCAGTCGACTAAATGTATTCCCCAATAAGTAATGACAAATATAAAATCAGCATTGTATTCATTGTTTATCATTTAATAGTATTATTAATATTTATTGCTATAGTTAGTAGCACCTCAATGGTTATTTGTTCATCTTCGTAGTCTTGTTTACGTTTTCAAATTCAAGTACCTTCCTTCAACAGGAAGGGCTATAATATCGGGGAACATTATCGAATATATGAAGCGGTCTTCGATTAATTGTTAAAGATAAATTAAATCGTTAAATTTATGGTTCACTTTGGCTCAAATTTTCAATATGTTGGTTTTTTACAGATGGACTGCAATGGTGGGTTCTAATCTTGACCATTCGAAAAAAAGATATTGGACCACCCTAGTATGTATAATATGTATGTATGCATGTATGTATGTATGTATGTATAAAATGTATTTATATATGTATGTATGTATGTATGTATGTATGTATGTATGTATGTTTATGATGTGTGATGGATGGTCGTCAACTTCGACTCGTAATAACAGCGATCAAGATAAGTACGATTATTATAATTAACATTAGCATCGCCGTCATAATCACATAATTAGTGATAGGAGACAATCGAGTGCACTACTTACTATTCCTTGCCGGAAATCTTGGAGGAAGTTGGTTGACAATGTGCAGTGTAAGCTGACTCATCGGCCCTACACGACGCCAGTCTTCGATCATGTATACGATTCTTATCATGAGGACAATGACTAGATTTGCCACAACTAGAATCATCCAGTCTGCAGGTCTGATGACAGTTGGTGTTATCTGAGGCATTGGTATATAAAGGCTTCGGGGCTTGACGACGTCCACATTTTCTCGACGTGGTGGGCCTCGTTTATTTCGATCTGCTGCTATCGGTTCTATGATATTCACTATGAGCACGACTATGCCTGTCACCACTAGGCCTAGGAAGATCCATCCTAAGTCGGCAAAATATATCGGTGGATACTGAGATATTGGTATCACAATTGGATGGATTTCCAATCGAAGCGGACGTGATACGTTTCGAAATAGATCCGTGATTTTCTGCAGTAGCGAAAAGATTAGAGCTGCCATCACCATGTACAAAGTCATCCACACAAGTTTCTCGTAGAAATACATTTTGTCAGACTAGTTCCGATGTCTCGTACGTTTCACTTCAGTTTCATTTCGAGTTTTTAAGTTGAACTGACCTTGTTGACATGATAATTGCGTCAATAATAACGTTGAGTAATAATACTGATATTCTAAGTTTATATTGTGACGTAATCTCTTCCCGTCACAGGCTGTAGTAATTGAACATTTGCATAGCGCCGCTACATTGCAAACAAAACCGAGGCATTCTCTAAAATGTTTAGTGTTGACAGTGTTAGTTGGAGACCAGGAAATTTAATGCATCTTATAGCTGTCATGATTGTGGACCTCGACCTCACTTTTACCTTACCTTCAGCCAGAGGCGAAGCCGTGGAAGAATTTTGGAAGGTTTAAGTTTTCGGAGTGGGTTTTCCATTGGAAATGGTCTAGAAAGTTGTTTTTTGTATTTCGCATATAATTGCATATAAAAATTCGGGGATTTATTTCGGGGGTGGTTTTGAACCCGTAACCCCCCTCCATAAATACGTCATGCCTTCAGCTGTGGTTAAAACTGGTTTTCTTTTACATGGGTCAATTAAATAACAAATACGTAAGCCTTTCCTTAAGACAGCTTAGTAGCGCTACACAGGGTGGGGGAATCGCTGTTAATTTACGGAAGATGTATTTTAATTCTAATCCATCTCGTTTCCGGTCCAAGTAAGCTTAAGCTCGTACCACCAATCCTTATACTATACACGTAGGTACATCTCCTTCTCTGGTTAAATTTCCAACCTCCCGTGTTCCTGCAACAGCTTAATCACGAGCGCAGCCTTGAGTCAGGTCCAAAGGTACCAGTGAAGAACAAGACTGGGTTTCACACGCAGTCTCCTGATTTTTCTAATTGTTGTTGTGAATTATCCATTGCATACTTTCGTGCACTTATTAAACTCATTCTTTCGCTCCGACTTATTTATTTATTTATTTATTGCGTCAGAAAACAGAACACATCATGATAGAAACAGATCAGTCACTGCGCAACAGGAAGCCAGGAAAAAGATAAAAGCTTATACTATCCTGGCCCCTAGTACCTGGTTAACATTTCAGTCAACGTTTAGTGTCACACAGATCCAGAACAAATTTTATGAGAACAAATTATGCTAACAGGCAGCTGAGTCCGAATAGTTTTAGTACTATACATTAGACATTTTATACATTAAACAACTCATTAGCAAGTTCATAGGGCAAACAAATCAAAACCAAAGTAAACAGAGGCAAATTTTATGACAAGATTATGAAAAATGAAATAAAATGAAATAAAGTAGAACAAAACAAAGACGAAATGAAATAAAACTAAGTAATGCACTATTTAAAATAATACTACTACATAACTAAGGAATGTTTGCATCCAAGTTGGTCAAGTCAGAATTCACAGGGATAATTTGTTCAGTAAAGACCTATTATTTCTAGCAAAGCTAGTTTTCACTGTATTTTAATAGGTAGCCTATTTTCAGTTCTCTTTTAAATGTGGACAGAGATTTCTCTTCTTTAAGTTCATCAGACAATGAATTCCACAAACGAGATCCCAAGACCTGGAGGTTGCCCGCTCTGGATGCAGTTCGTGCATAAGGAACCGTGCACAAAGTTGGATGAGCTGCGAGTATTATGGGAGTGAGTCTGATCAACTGTTGTGAAATAATTGGAGAATTTCTTTGGTAACATATTATGTACGAACTTGAACATGAGCACGAGTTTAGATAAATGAGACAACTCATAAATTGTTATTATGCTTAGGGTGCAGAATAAAGGATTGGAATGAGATAACTAAGAAGAATGGGTGATTATTCTAACAGCAGCTTTCTGGAGTTTCAATATCCGGTCTAAATTCCCGGTTCTGTGTGGCGACGACCATACAGAGCAGCAGTATGTCATATGTGGTTCAAGTAGGGTGTGGTATAGTAGTTTTAGAGTATACCCACTATTTTAGATATTTTATTAACTACCATGTCAGCATGCTTCCTCCAGTTGAGGTCATCAGTAAGTACCACACCGAGAAATTTAATTTCATGCACCTGTGTCAGTGGAACTCCATTTATAGTAATGTTGATATCAATATCCAAGTACTTTTTTAGCAAATATCATAAAACATGTTTTTTGTAAGTTTAGAGAAAGTAGATTCGCTGAAAACCAATGGCTTATGTCTTTCAATTTATCATTTAATGCTGCAGCTAACAGGAGAGGACAATATCCAGTTGTAAAGATGTTTGTATCATCCGCAAACATAATCAAGCTCAGATCGGTTATTGATTGAATATCATTTACATACAGAAGGAATAAAAGAGGCCCAAGGACTGAACCCTGCGGCACACCACATATTATCGGTAAGAAAGATGAGCAAGTGTTGTTGAGGGCAACATATTGATATCTATTTGATAAGTAACTCGCAAACCAATTGAGGGGGGTACCCTCAATTGGTTTGCGATAAGATAACGAAGCATTGTTTTAATAACAACATAACGAAGGCATTGTTTTAATAACAACCTAACGAAGGCATTGTTTTAATAACACATAACGAAGGCATTGTTTTAATAACAACATAACGAAGGCATTGTTTTAATAACAACCTAACGAAGGCATTGTTTTAATAACACATAACGAAGGCATTGTTTTAATAACAACATAACGAAGGCATTGTTTTAATAAAAAATATACACACTTTAGTACAGTTTAGTACATCAAAACAATGAATATTGATCGGTATGACTATCGTTAGCGAGGTCGATTAACATGAATTAATTTTACGAAAATCTAAAATGTTTTAATGACTCTACACACAGTACCCGTCTCAGAGGAGCAGGTTGCAACCAATTGGTTACCCTGTCCCACAATACTGCATAATCATTTGCTGTGAAACGGACCTCCCTCGGACTACTCTTTTGGACAACCCCTCTGATTAGACGCAGCGCTCGTGAATAAGCTGGTGCACTGCGCTTGGCTTTCGAGTGGCGCTTTAGAAGTTTGGAGATTACGATTACGATTAGTGTTACAGCATCACGCGGTTGCAAGGCCCACATAAATTATGACGCTAATTAGGTATGCGTTGTGGCATCTAGAAATGAGCGAAAATAAGGAATTTATAGCGTCAGATGGACACAATTTAAAGGTGTCTAAGTAGAGTTTACCAATTTTACTGTAGTATCTTTTGAAATAAAAGAGTTAAAGTTGTATAAACTGACCATAAAACAATTATTGTTATTACGCATTTATTAAACGCCACAATCTAATGACCAAGCATCAGTTGATGGCGCTGAGCAATTGTGAGTGAATGACTTGCTCAATGTCCCTGCACAGTAACCGTCTCAGGGAAGGAGGCTCTAACCAATTGGTTACCCTGTCCCACAATACAATCATTAGCTGTGATACATTACTGTTACAGCATCATGTGGTTGCAATAACGATGACGTTAATTGTAAGTTTTTGCTGCATCTAGATTTGTTATTATGTGATCTCTGTCTTATAAATATAATTAGACGCAATTAGATGTAATTGTACTGTATTGCATACTGTATTGCTACTCTATATGTCAATAATTTCCACTCTGCTTAGACACCTTTTTAAAACTCAGCCACTGACTGCACTCTGACAGTGCCAGTCCCAAGCCTCGATAAAGGAGGAGGGCGCCGCTAATGGTCCTTGTTATCACACAGCTAGTCGTTAAACAGAAACACCACCACCTAACCTTTAAAAATGCAATTCCGATGTTATAAAAGCGTTTCGTATTAGTTCTATTGCAGATTGATCTGAATTATGTAATACGAACGGTGAGAACTGTTCAAATTAATAATTGCTGTCGACGGTCTTTGTAACCATTAGATGCCGTTAAGTACTAGATCTATCCAACCAAATACCGGTACTCTGGTAGTGCCAGTCCGAAACCTGGATCAAAAGGAGGAGGGCGACGATTATGATCTTTGCTATCTAACAGCGTCGTCATTAAGTAGAGACAGTCACGAACATGATTTAGTAAGAATAATTATTATGCAGAGTGTGGTTCATTTTTCGATTCTTGATAATTATGAACAACTGACCTCATCGATAATTGCAACGACCTGCTCCTTGTTGTCAAGGCGGTTGTAAGCTCCGATTCTTGGCAGCGCCTTCCCAACCAGATCCTTCGAAATAGGAAGAAACGCATAAGACTCTAATTTCACATCTATTGTCTTTTACAATTGTGTTTACAGCTTCCGATGAAATTTTCAAATGCTGCACTTCCAGGTTCTGGTGGTGCACTTTGTTTAAGTGCTCGATTACCTGTCGCATCCTACCGAAACTCTCGTCACAGCTGCTGATGATCGAACACTTCAGTGTGTTTGTGTTAGGTTTTCGTTTCTTTGGAGGCCCTTCTTCATCCTCGGGACACTCGGCCAAGTCTGTTTCACTTTGCTGCATTGTTCCAGTTGTCTCAAAAATTGTTTCGCTTGCCTACAAAATGACACCACAGCAAATCTGAGTCTGAGATGCGGAGGAATATTTGCTGGGTGCCAAGATGAAGTCATGGACAGGCATAAGTAGTAAGTATACTGCCGATACTGGGCCTAGCCCGAGGGCATGCCTTAATGACTATAACAGCGCGTGTCATTTGCCGATAATGACCATCAATCACGATCCGATTCATGGTTGAATACCCTGGAAACATAGATGTATGATGGATTTGGCATTAATCGCTCGCAGTTGACACTAATGACTATATCAGCACGCGCGACCAACGTCTACAGACCGATACGCAAACGCCCAGTGGGCACGCAGATGATTGAGCGATTAGGCGCTAATGGTTCGCCGACTGAGTAAATGTCTG